>SZWC01026068.1:7365-23985 GCA_023375785.1 Penium margaritaceum
CATACTTATACGCACTAACACGCACTTACACACACTTACACACTTACACACACTTACACGCACTATCACACACTTACACGAATGTACACGCATTTACACACACTTAAACGCACTTACATGCACGTACACGCACTTATACATACTTACACGCACTTACACGTACTTACACACACTTACACGCACTTATACGTACTTAGACGCACTTATACTTATATACACGCACTTACACGCACTTACACGTACTTACACACACTTACACGCACTTATACGTACTTAGACGCACTTATACTTATATACACGCACTTACACGCACTTACACGTATTGACACGCACTTGTACGCACTTACACATACTTACACACACTTACACACACTTACACACACATACACAAACACTAACTTACACGCACTTACACGCACTTACACGCACTTACATACACTTACACGCACTTATACGTACTTACACGCACTTACACGCACTTACACACACTTACACAAACTTACATACACTTACACGCACTTACACACACTTACACGCACTTACACGTACGAACACGCACTTACACACGCTTACACACACTTACACAAACTTACACACACTTACACACACTTACACCCATTTACACACACTCACACACACTTACATGTACTTACATGCACTTACATGCACTTACACGCACTTACACGCACTTATACCCACTTACACGAACTTACACGCACTTACACACTATTACACGCACTTACACGCACTTACGAGCACTTACACACACTTACACGTACTTACACGCACTTACACGCATTTACACACACTTACACGTATTTACACACACTTTCACACACTTACACGCACTTACACACACTTATGCAAACTTACACACACTTACACGCACTTACACGCACTTACACGCACTTATATGCACTTACAGGAATGTACATGCACTAACACGTACTTACACAAACTTACACGTACTTACACGTACTTACATGCACTAATAGGCACTTAGACGTACTTACATGCACTTACACACCCTTACACAAACTTACACGCACTTACACGCACTTGCACAAACTTAAACGTACTTGGACGCACGTATACGCACTTACACGCACTTACACACACTTACACGCACTTACACGCACTTATACGCACTTACACGCACTTACACACACTTACACGCACTTACACGCACTTGCACGTACGTACATGCACTTACACGCACTCACACGCACTTACACGCACTTACACAAAATCACACACACCTACACGTACTTACACGCACTTACACATACTTACACACACTGACACGCACTTACACGCACTTATACGCACTTACATGCACTTATACGCACTTACACGCACTTACATGCACTTACACGCACTTACACGCACTTACACGTACTTACACGCACTTACACATACTTACACACACTGACACGCACTTACACGCACTTATACGCACTTACATGCACTTATACGCACTTACACGCACTTACATGCACTTACACGAACTTAAACCGTACTTACACGCACTTACACACACTTACACGCACTTACACACAGTTACACGCACTTACACAAACGTACACGTACTTACACGCACTTACACACACTTACATGCACTTATACATATTTACACACACTTACACGCACCTACACGCACTTACACACACTTATACGTACTTACACGCACTTACTTACACTTACACGCACTTACACCCACTAACACGCACTTACACGTACTTACACGCACTTACACACACTTATACGTACTTACACGCACTTACTTACACTTACACGCACTTACACCCACTAACACGCACTTACACGTACTTACACGCACTTACTCGTGCTTACATGCACTTACATATACGTACACGCACTTACTTGCACTTACACGTACTTACACGAACTTATACGTACTTACATGCACTTACATGCACTTACACGCACTTACACAAACTTACACGGACTTACACGCACTTACACAAGCTTAAACTGCACTTACACGCACTTACATGCACTTACATGCACTTACACGCATTTACACGCACTTACACGTACTTACACGCACTTACACGAACTTCCACGCACTTACATGCACTTGCACAAACTTACAAACACTTAGACGCACTTATACGCACGTACACGTACTTACACACACTTACACGCACGTACACGCACTTACACGCACTTACACATACTTATACGCACTAATACACACTTATACGTACTTACACACAATTACACGCACCTACATGCACTTACATGCACTTACACGCACTTACACAAACTAACACGCACTTACACACAATTACACGCACCTACATGCACTTACATGCACTTACACGCACTTACACAAACTAACACGCACTTACACACACTTACACGCACTTACACATACTTACACGCTCACTAATGCACTAACACGCACTTACACACACTTAAATGCACTTACACACACTTAAACAAACTTACACACACTTACACGCACTTGCAGAAACTTACACGCACTTAGATGCACTTACATGCACTTACACACACTTACACACACTTACACGCACTTATACGCACTTACACGTATGTACATGCACTTACACGCACTAACACGTATTTACACGCACTTACACGCACTTAGATGCACTTACATGCACTTACACACACTTACACACACTTACACGCACTTATACGCACTTACACGTATGTACATGCACTTACACGCACTAACACGTATTTACACGCACTTACACGAAATTACACGCACCTATACACACTTACACTCACTTACACGCACTTACACACACTGACACACACTTACACGCACTTATACGTACTTTCACGCACTTACACGCACTTACACGCACTTATACGCACTTATACGCACTTACATGTACTTACACATACTTACACGCACTTACACACAGTTACACGCACTTACACAAATGTACACGTACTTACACGCACTTACACACACGTGCACGCACTTACACGTACTCACACACACTTACACGCACTTACACGTACTTCCACACACTTATACATACTTAGACGCACTTACTTGCACTTACACCCACTTACATCCACTAACACGCACTTACACGTACTTACACGCACTTACTCGTGCTTACATACACTTACACATACTTACACGTACTTACTTGCCCCTACACGTACTTACACATACTTACACGTACTTACATGTACTTACACGTACTTACACGCACTTACACAAACTTACACAGACTTATACGCACTTACACAAACTTAAACTGCACTTACACGCACTTATACGCACTTACACACACTTACACACACCTACATGCACTTACACGCACTTACACGCACTTACACGAACTTACACACACTTACACATACTTGCACAAACTTACACACACTTAGACGCACTTATACGCACCTACACGCACTTACACACACTTACACACACGTACACACACTTACGCGCACTTATACACACTTATACACACTAACACGCATGTATACGCACTTACACAAAATTACACGCACCTACACGCACTTACACACACTTACACACACGTACACACACTTACGCGCACTTATACACACTTATACACACTAACACGCATGTATACGCACTTACACAAAATTACACGCACCTACACACACTGACACGCACATACACACACTTACACGCACTAACTCGCACTTACATGCACTTGCACACACTTACACGTACTTACAAGCACTTATATGTGCTTACACGCAAATACACACACTTACACACACTTACAGGCACTTACACACACTTACACGAACTTACAAAAAATTAAACGCTCTTAAACCACACTTACACGCACTGACACACGCGTACACGCACTTATATGCACTTACACAAACTTAAACCGCAATTACAGGCACTTACACATACTTGCATGCACTTACATGCACTTACACACACTTACACGAACATACACGTACTTACACGTACTTATACGCACTTACACGTACTTACACATACTTATACGCACTTACACGTACTTACACATACTTACACGCATTTACACGTACTTACTTGCACTTACACGCACTTACACCCACTTACACGCACTTACACGTACGTACATGTACTTACATGCACATACACACACTTACACACACTTACACGCACTTACACGCACTTACACACACTTACACGTACTTACACACACTTACACGCACTTACACGCACTTACACGCAGTTACACGCACTTACACACACTTACACCCACTTATACGCACATACACTTACACGAACTTATATCCATTCATACGCACTTACATGCACTTACACACACTTACACATACTTACACGCACTTACACATACTTACCCGCACCTACACAAACTTACGTGTACTTACACACACTTACACGAACTTATATCCATTCATACGCACTTACATGCACTTACACACACTTACACATACTTACACGCACTTACACATACTTACCCGCACCTACACAAACTTACGTGTACTTACACACACTTACACGTACCTGTCTGCACTTACACGTACTTACACACATTTACACGCATTTAGATGCACATGCACTTACACGCACTTACACGTACTTACACGCACTTACACGCACTTACACATACTTACACGCACTTACACGAACTTACATGCACTTACACACACTTACACATACTTACACGCACTTACACATACTTACCCGCACCTACACAAACTTACGTGTACTTACACACACTTACACGTACCTGTATGCACTTACACATACTTATACACATTTACACGCATTTAGATGCACATGCACTTACACGCACTTACACGTACTTACACGCACTTACACGCACTTACACATACTTACACGCACTTACACGAACTTACATGCGTTTACACACACTTACACGCACTTATACAAACTTACACGCATTTACACACACTTACACGTACTTACACGCACTTACACGCTCTTACACGAACCTACATCCATATACACGCACTTACACGCACTTACATGCACTTACACATACTTACACGTACGTACACATACTTACACACACCTACACGAACTTACGTACACTTATACACACTTAATATCACCTGCATGCACTTACACGCACGTACACACACTTACACGCATTTTCACAGACCTACACGTACTTACACACACTTACACGCACTTACACGCACTTACACAAACTTACACGTACTTACACGCACTTACACGCACTTATATATACATACACGCACTTACATGCACTTACACACACTGACACGCAATTATACGTACTCACACATACTTACACACACGTACACACACTAACACGTACTTACACAAACTTACACGCACTTATATATACATACACGCACTTACATGCACTTACACACACTGACACGCAATTATACGTACTCACACATACTTACACACACGTACACACACTAACACGTACTTACACAAACGTACACGCACTTACACATGCTTACACGCACTTACACACACTTACACGCACTCACACGTACTTACACGCCCTTACACGTACTTACTCACACTTACACGCACTTACATGCACTTATACGCACTTGCACACACTTACACGCACTTACACGCACTTACATGCACCTATACGCACTTACATACACCTACACGCACTTACACATACTTATACATACTTACACGTACTTACACATACTTACACGTACTTACACGAACTTACACAAACTTACACGCACTTAAACCGTACTTAAACACACTTACACGCACTTACACACACTTTCAAGTACTTATACACACTTACATGCACTTACACGCACTTACACGCACTTACACATACTTACACACACTTACACGCACTTGCACGCACTTACATGCACTTACACGCATTTACACGCACTTACACGCACTTACACGCACTTACACGTACTTACACACACTTACACAAACTTACACGCACTTACACAAACTTACACGCACTTACACACACTTATACACAATTACACGTACTTATACGCACTTACACGCACTTATACATACTTACACGCACTTACACACACTTACACGTACTTACACGAACTTACACGCACTTACACACTTATACGTACTTAAATACACTTACACACACTTACACGTACTTACACGCACTTACACAAACTTACACATACTTACACGTACTTCCACGCACTTATACATACATACACGCACTTACACGCACTTACACACAGTGACACGCAATTGTACGCACTTACACATACTTACATATACGTATACACACTAACACGCACTTACACAAACTTACACACACTTACACGCACTTACACGTACTTACACACACTTACACGCACTCACACGTACTTACACGCACTTACACGTACTTACTCACACTTACACGCACTTACATGCACTTATATGCACTTGCACACACTTACACGCACTTACACGCACTTACACGCAGTTACACGTACATATGCGCACTTACACGCACCTACATGCACATACACATACTTGCACATACTTATACGCACTTACACGTACTTACACGCACTTACACGAACTTACACAAACTTACACGCACTTAAACCGTACTTATACACACTTACACTCACTTACACACACTTTCAAGTACTTACACACACTTACATGCACTTCCATGCACGTACACGCACTTAGACGCACTTACACACACTTTCACGCACTTACACACACTTACACATACTTACACGCACTTACACATACTTATACATACTTACACGTACTTACACATACTTACACGTACTTACACGAACTTACACAAACTTACACGCACTTAAACCGTACTTAAACACACTTACACGCACTTACACACACTTTCAAGTACTTATACATACTTACATGCACTTACACGCACTTACACGCACTTACACATACTTACACACACTTACACGCACTTGCACGCACTTGCATGCACTTACACGCATTTACACGCACTTACACGCACTTACACGCACTTACACGTACTTACACACACTTACACAAACTTATACGCACTTACACAAACTTACACGCACTTACACACACTTATACACAATTACACGTACTTATACGCACTTACACGCACTTATACATACTTACACGCACTTACACACACTTACACGTACTTACACGAACTTACACGCACTTACACACTTATACGTACTTACATGCACTTACACACACTTACACGTACTTACACGCACTTACACAAACTTACACATACTTACACGTACTTCCACGCACTTATGCATACATACACGCACTTACACGCACTTACACACAGTGACACGCAATTGTACGCACTTACACATACTTACATATACGTATACACACTAACACGCACTTACACAAACTTACACACACTTACACGCACTTACACGTACTTACACACACTTACACGCACTCACACGTACTTACACGCACATACACGTACTTACTCACACTTACACGCACTTACATGCACTTATATGCACTTGCACACACTTACACGCACTTACACGCACTTACACGCACTTACACGTACATATGCGCACTTACACGCACCTACATGCACATACACGTACTTGCACATACTTATACGCACTTACACGTACTTACACGCACTTACACAAACTTACACAAACTTACACGCACTTAAACCGTACTTATACACACTTACACTCACTTACACACACTTTCAAGTACTTACACACACTTACATGCACTTCCATGCACGTACACGCACTTAGACGCACTTACACACACTTTCACGCACTTACACACACTTATACATACTTGTACACACTTACACGTACTTACACGTACGTACACGCACTTACACGCACTCACACGCACTTACACGCACCTACACACACATACACACACTTACACACACTTACACGCACTTACACATACTTCTACACACTTACATGCCCTAAGACGCACTTATACGTAGTTACACATACTTACACACACTTACACGCACTTACATGCACTTACACGTACTTACACGCACTTACATGCACTTACACACACTTAAACGCACTTACACGTACTTACACATACTTACACACACTTACACGCACTTACATGCACTTACACGTACTTACACGCACTTACATGCACTTACACACACTTAAACGCACTTACACCCACTTACACTTGCTTACACACACTTACCCACATTTACACGAACGTATACGGAATTACACCCACTTAAACCATACTTACACGCACTTACACGCACTTACACGAACATACATGCACTTACCTGCACTTACACGAACTTACACGCACGTACATGCACTTATACATGTTACACGAACTTGAGTAGCACTTAAACTCGTTTACACAAACTTACACACACTTAGACGTTCTTACACGTTCTTACACACACTTACATAAACTTACACAAACTTACACGTACTTACACGCACTTATACGCACTTACACGCACTTACACAAACTTACACACACTTAGACGTTCTTACACGTTCTTACACACACTTACATAAACTTACACAAACTTACACGTACTTACACGCACTTATACGCACTTACACACACTTACACACACTTACACGCACTTTCACGCACTTACACATACTTACACACACTTACACACACTTACACGTACTTACACGTACTTACACGCATTTACACACACTTACACACACTTACACGCACTTACACACACTTACACACACTTACACGCACTTTCACGCACTTACACATACTTACACACACTTACACACACTTACACGTACTTACACGTACTTACACGCATTTACACACACTTACACACACTTACACACACTTACATGCACGTACACACACTTACAGGAACTTACACACACTTACATAAACTCACACGCACTTACACGCACTTACACGTACTTACACGCCCTTACACATACTTATACATACTTACACGCACTTACACACACTTACACACACTTACATGAACTTACACGCACTTACACACACTTATACGCACTTACACACACTTACACACACTTACACGCACTTACACGCACTTACACTTACACACACACACTTACATGAACTTACACGCACTTACACACACTTATACGCACTTACACACACTTACACACACTTACACGCACTTACACGTACTTACACGCACTTGCACGTACTTACACGCACTTACACGCACTTATACATATATACATGCACTTACACGCACTTACACATACTGACAGGCAATTATACGCACTTACACATACTTACACGCACTTACACGCACTAACACGCACTTACACAAACTTACACGCACTTACACGCACTTACATGCACTGACAAGCACGTACACGCACTTACACGCACTTACAGGCACTTACATGCACTTACACGAACTTACACGCACTTACACACACTTACATGCCCTTACACGCACTTACATGCACTTACACACACGAACTCGCACTTGTATATGCCTACACGCACTTACACGAACTTACATGCACTTATACGAACTAACACGCACTTACACATACTTATACACACTGACACGCACTAACACGCACTTACACACATACACACACTTTCACGCACTTACACGAACTTACACGCATTTACACACACTTACACGCACTTACACGCACGTACACGCACATACACGCACTTACACGCACTTACACACACTTACACACACTTATACGCACTTTCACGTACTTATACATATATACACGCACTTACATGCACTTACACGCACTGATTCGTACTTGTACGCACTTACACATACTTACACACACTTACACACACTTACACCCACTTACATAAACTTACACGCACTTAATCACACTTACACGCACTTACACGCACTTACACACACTTACACACTCTTACACGCACTTACACGTACTTACACGCACTTACACAAACTTACACGCACTTACACGCACTTACACACACTTACACGTACAAAATCGCACTTACACATGCTTACACGCACTTACAAAAATTTACACGCACTTACACAAACTTACACGCACTTACACGCACTTACACACACTTACACGTACAAAATCGCACTTACACATGCTTACACGCACTTACAAAAATTTACACGCACTTACACACACTTACACGTACAAACACGCACTTTCATGCACTCACACACATACACGCACTTACATGCGCTTACACGTACGTACACACACGTATACGTACTTACACACACTTACACACACTTACACACACTTACACATACTTACACGTACTTACACGTACTTACACGCACCTACACGAACTTACGTGCACTTACACACACTTACACGCACCTACATGCACTTACACGCACTTACACGCACTTACACGCATATACACGCACTTACACGCACTTACACGTACTTAAATGCACTTACACGTACTTACACGTACTAATACGTACTTACACGCACTTACACAAACTTACACACACTTACACACACTTACACGTACTTACACGTACTTACACGCATCTACACGCACGTACACGCACTTACACGCACTTACACGCACTTACACAAACTTACACACACTTACACATGCATACACACACTTACATGCACTTACACAAACGTACACGCACTCACACGCACTTACACGAACTTACACGCACTTGCACGCACTTACATGCACTAACACGCACTTACACGCACTTACACACACTTACACACCCTTACACGAGCTTACACGCACTTACACGCACTTACACAAACTTACACGTGCTTAGATACACTTACACGCACTTACACGCACTTACACACACTTACACGTACTTACACGCACTTACACGTACGTACATGCACTTGCACGCACTAACACGCACTTACACGCACTTATACAAAATTACACGCATATACACGCACTTACACGCACTTACACGTACTTAAATGCACTTACACGTACTTATACGTACTAATACGTACTTACACGCACTTACACAAACTTACACACACTTACACACACTTACACGTACTTACACGTACTTACACGCATCTACACGCACGTACACGCACTTACACGCACTTACACGCACTTACACGAACTTACACACACTTACACATGCATACACACACTTACATGCACTTACACAAACGTACACGCACTCACACGCACTTACACGAACTTACACGCACTTGCACGCACTTACATGCACTAACACGTACTTACACGCACTTACACACACTTACACACCCTTACACGAGCTTACACGCACTTATACGCACTTACACAAACTTACACGTACTTAGATACACTTACACGCACTTACACGCACTTACACACACTTACACGTACTTACACGTACTTACACGTACGTACATGCACTTGCACGCACTAACACGCACTTACACGCACTTATACAAAATTACACACACCTACACGCACTTATACACACTTACATACACTGACACGTACTTACACGCACTTACACGACTTTACACGCACTTACATGCACTTACACGCACTTACACGCACTTACACACACTTACACGCACTTACACGCACTTATACGCACTTACACAAACTTACACGTACTTACACACACTTACACGCACTTACACGCACTTACACAAACTAAAACTGCACTTACACGCACTTATACACACTTACACATACTTACACGCACTTACACGCACTTACACGCACTTACACGCACTTACACAAACTTACACGCACTTACACCCACTTGCACAACCTTATACGCACTTAGACGCACTTAGACGCACATACACACACTTACATACACTTACACGTACGTACATACACTTACACGCACTTACACACACTTACACGCTCTAACACCCACTTATACGTACTTACACGAAATAACACGCACCTACACGCACTTACACGCACTTACATGCACATACACGCACTAATACGCACTTACACGCACTTACACGCACTTACACGCACTTACATGCACTTACACGTACCTACATGCACTTTCACGCACTTACACATACTGACACGCACTTACACGCACTTACACGCACGTACACACACTTATACGCACATACACAAACTTACACGTACTTATACATACATACATGCACTTACACGCACTTACACACACTTACACGCACTTACACGCACGTACACACACTTATACGCACATACACAAACTTACACGTACTTATACATACATACATGCACTTACACGCACTTACACACACTTACACACACTAACTCGCACTTACACATACTTACACGTACTTACACAAACTTACACGTACTTACACGAACTGACACGTACTTACACACACGTATACACACTTACACGCACTTACACGCTCTTACACGCACTGATACGTACTTACACAAACTGACATTCACTTACACGAACTTACACGTATGTATAAGCACATACTTCTACGTACTTACACACACTTACACTTACTTACACGCACTTATACACACTTACACACACTTACACATACTTACACGCACTTACACGTACTTACACGTACCTACACAAACGTACGCATACTTTCACACTTTTACACGCACCTACATGCACTTACACGCACTTGCACGCACTTACATGCACTTACACGTACTTACACGTACCTACACAAACGTACGCATACTTTCACACTTTTACACGCACCTACATGCACTTACACGCACTTGCACGCACTTACATGCACTTACACGTACTTACACGTACTTACACGCACTTTCATGCACTTATACCCATTTACACAAACTTACACAAAATTACACCCACTTAAACCGCACTTACACGCACTTTTATGCACACACACACACTTACGTGCACTTACACACACTTACACTCACTTACATTAACTTAAACCGCACTTACACTCATTTATCCACGCTTATACGCACTTAGATGCACTTACACCCACTTACACACACTTACACAAGCTTACACGTACTTATACGCACTTACACGTACTTACACACACTTACACGCACTTAGACATACTTACACACACTTACACACACTTATACGCAGTTACACACAC
Organism: Penium margaritaceum; assembly: GCA_023375785.1. Taxonomy (NCBI): domain Eukaryota; kingdom Viridiplantae; phylum Streptophyta; class Zygnematophyceae; order Desmidiales; family Peniaceae; genus Penium; species Penium margaritaceum. The sequence goes on from SZWC01026068.1 coordinate 20,332, forward strand.
AATTATTTGCACTTACACATACCTACATACACTTACACGCACTTACACACACTTACACACACTTACACGTACTTACATGCACTTACACGCACTTACACGTACTTGCACATACTTACACAAAGTTACACGCACTTACACGTACTTACACGCACTTACACGTACTTACGAGTACTTACACACACACTTACACGCACTTACACGCACTTAGACGCACTTACACACACTTACACGCACTTACACGTACTTACACGCACTTACACGTACTTACGAGTACTTACACACACACTTACACGCACTTACACGCACTTAGACGCACTTACACACACTTACACGCACTTACAAGTACTTACATGCACTTACACGCACTTACACACATTTACACGAACGTATACAAAATTAGACCCACTTAAACCGCACTTACACGCACTTACACGCACTGACTTGCACTTAACCACACTTACTCACACTCACACGCACTTACACGTACTTACACGCACTTAAACGCACTTACACGAACTTACACGCACATATATGAACTTAGATGCACTTACATGTACTTACACGCACGTACATGCACTTACACGTACTTACACGCACTTACACATACTTACAAGCACTTACACCCACTTACACGCACTTACACGTACTTACACGCACTTACACGCACTTACACGCACTTACACGCACTTACACGCACTTGTATGTACTTCCACATACTTACACGCACGTACACACACTTACACGTACTTACACGAACTTACATAACCTTACACACACTTATACGCACTTACACACACTTACACGTACTTACACGCACTTACACGCACTTACACGCACTTGCACACACTTACAGGCACTTACACGCACTTATACGCACTAACATGCACCTATACGTACTTACGCGCACCTACGTGCACTTATACGCACTTACACATACTTACACACACTTACAGGCACTTACACGCACTTATACGCACTAACATGCACCTATACGTACTTACGCGCACCTACGTGCACTTATACGCACTTACACATACTTACACACTCTTACACACACTTACACATACTTACATGAACTTGTATAAACGTACACGCACTTAAACCGTACTTAGACGCACTTACACGCACTTACACGTACTTACACGCACCTACATACACTTACATGCACTTCCACGTACGTACACGCACTTAGATGCACTTACACGGACTTTTACGCACTTACACACACTCATACACACTTGTACACACTTACACGCACTTACACATACTTACACGCACTTACACACACTTACACATACTTACACGTGCCTACACGCACTTACACACACTCATACACACTTGTACACACTTACACGCACTTACACATACTTACACGCACTTACACACACTTACACATACTTACACGTGCCTACACGCACTTACACGTACTTACACGCACTTACACGCACCTACACGCACTTATATGTACTTATACGTACTTACACGCACTAACACGCACTTATACGTACTTACACGCATTTACATGCACTTACACATACTTACACGCACTTACAAGCACTTACATACACTTACATGCACTAGCATATACTTACACGCACTTACACGTACTTACACGCACTTACACACACTTACACATACTTACACGCACTTACAAGCACTTACATACACTTACATGCACTAGCATATACTTACACGCACTTACACGTACTTACACGCACTTACACACACTTACACACATTTACACGAACTCACACAAAATTACACCCACATAAACCATACTTATATGCACTTATACGCACTTACACGTACTTACATGCACTTACACATACTTACACACACTTACATGCACTTACACGCACTTAGACACACTTACACGTACTTACACGTACTTACACATAGTTAGACGAACTTACGAGCACTTACATGTACTTATACACACTTACACACACTTACACGCACTTACATGTACTTACACGCACTTATACATACTTACACGCACTTACACGCACGTATACGCACTTCCACGCACTTACACGCATTTTCATGTACTTACACGCACTTACACGCACTTATACGCACTTACATGCACTTACACAAACTTACACACACTTACACGCACTTACACGCACTTATACGCACTTACATGCACTTACACAAACTTACACACACTTACACGTACATACACACGCTTACATGCACTTACACAAACTTACACGCACTTATACACACTTACACGCACTTACACGCACTTACACGTACTTGCATCCACTTACACGCACTAACACATACTTACACGTACATACACACACTTACACGCACTTACACAAACTTACACGCACTTACACACACTTACATGCACATATATGTACTTACACACACTTACACGCACTGACACGCACTTATACGCACTTACACGTACTTACACGCACTTATACGCACTTCTACGTACATACACGTACTTACACGCACTTCCACGTACTGACACGCACTTACACACACTTACACGCACTGACACGCACTTATACGCACTTACACGTACTTACACGCACTTATACGCACTTCTACGTACATACACGTACTTACACGCACTTCCACGTACTGACACGCAATTATACGCAATTACACATACTTACACGTACTTACATGCACTAACACGCACTTATACAAACTTACACACACTTACACGCACTTACACACGGTGCCAAGCACTTACACGTACTTACATGTACTTACACGCACTTACATGCACTCACACACTCTTACACGTACTTACACACACTTACATAAACTTACACGCACTTACACGCACTTACACACACTTACACACACTTACACACACTTACACGAACTTACACATACTTACATGCACTTAGATACACTTGCACGCACTTACACACACTTGCACGCACTTACACGCACTTACACGCACGTACACGCACTTATAAGCAATTACATGCTCTTAAACAAACTTACATCAACTTACACGTACTTACACATACTGACACGCACTTACACACACTTACACGCACTTACACATACTTGCACGTACTTACACGTACTGACACGCACCTACACAAATGTACACGCACTTATACACACCTACATGCACTTAAGTGCACTTTCACGCACATACACTCATTTACACGCACTTACACGTACTTACACGCACTTTCACGCACTTACATGCACTTACATGCACGTACACGCACTTACACGCACTTACACACACCTACATCGCACTTAGTGCACTTTCACGCACATACACTCATTTACACGCACTTACACGTACTTACACGCACTTTCACGCACTTACATGCACTTACATGCACGTACACGCACTTCCACGCACTCACACATACTTACACAAACTTACACGCACTTACACACACTTACACGCACTTACACGTGCTTATGAGTACTTACACACACTTACACGCACTTACACACACTTACACGCACTTACACGCACTTACACGCACTTGCACACACTTGCATGCACTTGCAGACACTTACACGCACTTACACGCACTTACACGTACTTACACGTACTTACACGCACTTACACAAAGTTACACGCACCTACACGCACTTACATAAACTTACACACATTTACACGTACTTACACGCACTTACACGTACTTATACGCACTTACA
>SZWC01026069.1:13894-33337 GCA_023375785.1 Penium margaritaceum
CACATCCGCGGCACCTGCGGCGTGGCTGCCAGCCGCACTGTCGGATCTACTGCGGGAGGGGCGCTGGCGCTGTTGCTGGCGAGGGTTCCTGCGGGCCTCGGCCTCGTCCTCCCACGCGTCCCTTCTGCTGTCTATGTAATCGGCGAGGTTCCCGCCCCGGCACAGTTCCATGACGATGTTCACTCTTTTCTCATCCTCGCACGCGTCCACTACCTTCACAATGCCGTCGTTCCTCGCGCTCAGGTCTTGGGTCAGGGCAACCTCCCGCAGGAGCCGCTGGTGGTGGCGCTCGTTTGTGGAGGGGACGCCGCCGGCGGCGCTGGAGGAAGGAGTCTTGGGAACGATCTTGCACGCGAGCTTTTCCCCCGTGGCACGACTTGTCACCTCCCGCACGACGCCGAAGTGGCCGGAGCCGATCTTCCTCCCAACGATGTACTTGTGACTCAACTTCTCGTGCCTGAGAGGAGGTGGAGCGGAGGGCTCCATAGCCGGAGCCTGAGCTCGGGTCCTGGCGAGCAGATGGGTGGAAATGCCACTAATGTGAAGGGCAGGAAGTGGGGTTAAACGTTGAGAGGACAGAAGGGCCGGTTTCTAAAATGAGACCTTCTTGTTACGTGTGTCGTGACGTATGCTTTCAAGCACGGCCACAGTATGCGGTTGCAGAGAATCGCAAGATAATTTGTGAGTGAGGAAGACTGACCAGCGCAATTTGGAGCATGGACACGGCCACAACCTGCAGCCACAGCCGTGGCCCAGTCTGTTACGTCATGCTGCCGCCTCAAGCGTGTGAACAACCTTCGACGGCACCTTCCTCACGACGCAATGACGAAAGCAACTTGCAGGTGAGTGCCTGGGACAAAAATCATAGACGTTCTATACTCATCGCACACAACATTGTGATTTTCATTACTCCTGTATCCTTTTGAACACATACATGCCAGGAAGCGTGGCGTGTACATCGTATACAATGTCAGCAGATTCCTGTACAGACAAATATATTGTGGAGCACATGAATCTACCAGCCCTCATCAGAAAGTACCCACCGCCACGCTGTAATTAGCCGATATTCTCATATGCCTAAGCTTTTGGAAAAAAACATGCGTACGGTCGGTTTACAAGATGAACCTTACGGACTGCGATCTTCAATGACGTCCGTGGGCCCGAGAACAACCAACCGCATTACCCTCTTTCCTTAACTTTTAACTCACACTAGGCTGTGCATCAGCCGATGCGATGATTGCAAAGCGCGGACGTGTCACGTTAACGCTCTCTGCGTTTTCTCTGCTTGAGAGCGAACGTTTAATGTTTCATGACATCATCATCTCTGTCGTTCAATCTAACGCCCGGGTAATGCTTCCGAATGAGAATGATACCTCAATGACGACAACGCGGACGAAAATGGCTGCATAAATGGAGCACTCTCCAGTCAAGGGACAATGTTTTCCTTCAAGACCACCCGCCCTGCCTGCCCTAGATACGACTCTAGCATTGACGTCATGGATCACAAGCTGGTCCTCGCGCGAGAAAGCCACGTTTCGCCCACCGGCTTATGAACGTTCCTTAACCTCTACGCCCTGCTTCCTGGATTCTGGCCTTCCACGCGTCTGGCAGCCAGCCTTTCGAACTCGGAAATGTCTGAAATGTCTGAAATGGCTGAAATGACATTTCAGCCTTTCCGACATCACTCGATTCCTGAAAGGCAGCTAATCTCTGATTTGAACTCAATCTAACCACAACATCTTTAGTTTTCCAGCCTTATCACCTGGTCACCCCTAGATTATTAAGTAGTTATAATTCAGGGCTCTGTTTAGTAATGCGGCTCCAAAATGCCACCTTTTCTCTGTGAACCCGAACGGAGCGCAAATGGTGACACGTAGAAGTTGCGAGGCAGAACACGATGTAGAGTTTCGGACAATTGAGTAGTTTATAATTTTCGGTAAATTTAATTCAATGAGAGGTGTCAAAATCATCTACCATCTACCATATATCTATATATACATATATATATATATATATATACATACATATATACGAGTGTCGACTCACGAATGTGGCACGGTCGTGGTCGTTCGGTCAAATGACAAGCGACGCATGCAGAGTCCCTTTATGATTGGTCCGCCAAAATTTGGGGGTCTTCGAGCAACAAAGGTGAAGATGCGAGATGCATCTTTGTACATAAAGATTCTTCTCGGTGCATCGAAAAGTCGACCGAAAGGTCGTGACACCGCTGTAACAAGATGCAAAGAAGCTTCCTAGCAACACTCTCGTTGACCAGGCGTCAGTGCCTGATCAGACAGTGACGACACTCAAAGGTCGTGCACGCAACGGCAAGAGTTTGGCTAGGGGACACAAGGCAAAGTGTTTGAATGCTTCAATAGCATTTGCCGAGAGAGATGACAAAGGACAGATCCATGGCATAAGTACCTGCCGCGGCGCACGGCAAGTGTCGCACGCGGCAATGCAAGATCTGTCATAAAACCAGCCCAAAACCACTGTTTCGGCCGTACCTCTGCGCACACATATCAGAACCCTACGCCGTCTGAACCTAGACGTGCAGAATCACAAGCCGGACGCTACAGAGAAACTGCTAGGAAGCTTCCTAGCCTTGCTGCTGTTGACATGGCGACACTGTCCAGTCAGCTGACGCACTAGCAAGCAGGCAGGTGCAAGAAACAGCAAGGATCAATCTAGGGAGACGCGCAAAGTCTCATAAGCTTCAATAGCTTAGTAAATGCAGAGAGAGATGACAACTGACAGGTCCAGGGCATAAATACCTGCCGCGGCGCACGGCGGGTGTCGCACGCGGCAGTCCAAGAGCTGTCCTAAAACCGGCCCAAAACCACTGTTTTGGCCGTAACTCTGCGCACACATGTCAGAATCCTACGCCGTCTGAACCTAGACGTGCAAAATCAAAAGACGCACGCAACGACTGGTCACATGCATGCATCCATCGACTGACAGCGAGTATGTAATGCAAAAACATGCAAATGGGACTCATGCCCAGTCCGCCGAAAGGCGCCTGCAAGGCGTAGAAGTCACAGCAAGGAGTCCCGGTGACATCTGGGGCTCTGCAACAGTGGTCGGTCAGCTCCAGACGGGTAGTCCGCCGCCTGTCGTCGCGCCGGTGTCACCAGGGCCGCCTGCCTCAGGGATCTGCACGAGTATGGACACGGCCGAGTGGTCACAGTAAACTGTACAGGAACGGTACAAAGCACAACAGCTACGACTAGTCACATGCATGCATCCGGCATCGAACGGTGGACACACAATGCAAAACATGCAAATCGGGCCCACGGCCAGTCTACTGATAAAGTCCTGCGTGTTGAAGTTCGTTGGCCACTCATAACTCTATGCCCACTTGTCTCACACATTCTCCACACACTGATGTACAGATTAACTAACAATGGTACTACCTGGGGAGGTGTCAGACGCAGCCATCATGGCTGGAGCTGTGAACGTCCTCTAGCTGCTGCTAGACCCAAGGAGGCTCTCTGGCACCCATGCTACCATTGCATGGTTTCTCACAGCTCTCTATGACTCTTTGTGTGATGCGGTAGATGCTAGGGCCGTACACTCTCACTGCCGTGCCTTGCATCATTTTGTCTTGCCTTGCATGTGTTGGGGGAGCTGCATATTACCCGGGTGCTGATCCTTAGGGGGGCACCATGTCGGTCTTGACCGTGCATTGGTGAGCAGCCGCCCTCGGTTATTCCGAGAGGTCGGGCTCGACCCCCGGGTGGCGGCATCCACTCACCCGAGCTCGATGCTCGTGGTGGGTGAGTGCTTTCCGGTACTTGTCCCTCTCGCTCCCCCCTCACCTTTTGNAGATGCTAGGGCCGTACACTCTCACTGCCGTGCCTTGCATCATTTTGTCTTGCCTTGCATGTGTTGGGGGAGCTGCATATTACCCGGGTGCTGATCCTTAGGGGGCCACCATGCCGGTCTTGACCGTGCATTGGTGAGCAGCCGCCCTCGGTTATTCCGAGAGGTCGGGCTCGACCCCCGGGTGGCGGCATCCACTCACCCGAGCTCGATGCTCGTGGTGGGTGAGTGCTTTCCGGTACTTGTCCCTCTCGCTCCCCCTCCCTCATTTTGTCTTGGTGTAACTGCAAGTTTCTGCAAGGAAGTTACCGCATCCTTGGCGTCTTTTGCCCTGTGTGTTTGGATAGACTCACCCACATCAATACACCCGTACTAGCATGTAATTTCTCAGTAATTACTGGTATCAGAGCCATGAGACATACCCCTCACTGCTCAGCGGTCCTGGGTTGTGGAGTTGCCGAGGTCCACGTTGTCCGTGGTCCACGCATCACCGCAGCTACTCTCGCAGCTGCTCGCGGCTTCCACCTCCTACCTATCCGCAGTGCAGCAGCAGTCTCAACTGCAGCTTCGTCCTCGTCTCTCAGGACCGTGCGAGCGCCCTCTCGCTCACTCGCACTCTCGTGGGTTCTCACAGCCGCGAGCCGCAGGTCCCTCTCTTCGGTCCTCACACTTCACCCGGCTCCATCATCACTCTTCTCAGTGACTCGCGACTGAATCTTCGGCCGCCCGTGGTGCCTGGACCGATCGTCACTCTCCAAGCCCTGTGAGCTGTCAGCCGGCTGACCCAATCTCTTCGGAGTTGTCCTTGAATGCAGCCCACGGTCGTCCATGGTCTTGAGGACGTCCATTGACTCTTCTCGCCTTGTCGTAAGCTGCCACCTCGCCTGGCAGCTGCACCATGCCCAGCTGTCCTACGTGTCTTCACAGTCTCTCTTGGATGCCTTCGAGGCAACTCGTTCTGCACAGCACCTGCTTACTGCCGTGTGCTCCTCTCTGGCACAGTATTCTCTTGCCTGCCGTACCTCATTGCTCCTCCTGGTGCTCGTGAGGTGTGGATGTAGCGCTCTGCCGACAGACTCTCTACATTACTCCCAGCAGTTCAGCTGCTTCTATCACTGCAGCAGCCACCCTGGATTCTCCACCTCTTGACGGGCCTCCTGACGAGGAGCTCAACTCTCCTCGGACTGCGGCACGGCACGCAGACTACGGGTGGGAGGCTCCAATTTGCTTCAATCCTCCTACGCCCCAAGGCTACGATACACCTCTCTGGTTTTGGCATGCTCGACTCCAACTACTGGCAAGGGGACATACAGAGGGAAGCAGCCGCACGTGAGGAGGAGATCAACCATCAAGTTTACACGACGAACAATCTGCCGCCGTCTCCTCCTCGTCCTACAATCATGCAACCCCCAGCCGGCACTCAACCATCCACACCCTCATCTACATCTAACACTACTGCCGGCCCGTCTCCCGCTGTAGCGCTGTCGGCTGGGGCAACCCCAACCCCAGAGGTGCCAGGTAGTGTCCCCGTGCTTCCTGTGCACACTGATTCCATCGGCCTTGCAGGAGCAGTGCTTGACGCAGCAGCAAGGGCGGCAGCAACCTTTGCTGCAACTGCCCGAGCTTGTACGGCATCCACTCGGACTGCAGTGGGGCGAGCAGCAGACGCATACGCTCACGCAACAGCCTCGCTTACGCTGCTGGCAGCTGCTGCAACAAACATTGCCACTCAGGTTACGTCAGCAGCAGCATCCATGGCAACTGCAGCCTCATCTGCAGCTGACGCTACTGCAGCTGCCGTCAGCTCCATCCGCTCCTCCACTGCATTAGCTGTTCTGACTCCCACAGGTGCTCCACGTGAGCTAACACAGCACGTTACCACAGGGGTTCTCGTGGCATCTGCATCTGCAGCTGTGACTGGAGCCACGGTCACCGGCCTTCTGTGCCTGACGGTGGCGGTTGCAGGGTGGGTGGCAGTGCCTTTCACCTCAGCAGCAGCCATGGTTGCTCCTCTCTTTGCCCTCCTGCCAAGGCATTAGATCAGTGAGACCATCCCTCGTCCTGATCTCCTCTTCTCATTTTCTTCTTCCTTCCCATCCATCTCCTATCTTTTCTTTTGTACTCTCATCATGCCTCGAACAGAAGATAAGCTAGAAGCTCTTCAGGCCGCCCTAAGTGAGGCGTAAGCCGAACGCCGAAAGGCGCAAGATGAACTTGAGCATGAGCGTGATGCATAGCATGAGCTAGCCGCATCAGTAGTTGCATTGGTTTTTGAACGTCTCCGCTCCATCCCAGCCTTTGCTGCAGCCCTCCCTGCCGACAAGTGAGTGTCTACTAACTCGTCGGCATCCCCAAGTGGTGGTGCAACCAATGCCTCCTCCTCCTCTCCTTCCACTGGCACAGCCTCTGCTGGTGCTCTCCCACCAACACGTCAGAAAGACTTTGAAACACCTCCACCTCATTTCACCTCAAAACTCACCTTCACCTCCTGGGAGACACGCTTCAGTGCGTGGGCTGAGGGTGAGCTCCTGTGGGAGTATTATTCCCACGCTAAGCCACCATTTGTACCCCAGCCAGCAGAAGCTGCCCGTACTGTGCGGGCACTCATCACTGCCGGTCCCGAAAACCTCCTGGATGACATCGGCACATATAATGGTGACCCTACCCGCGGCGCCACTACAGACCTCGTGGGTGCTTATGCACTCATTCGCCGCAGGAAAACTGTCACTGGACATGCTGCTCAGAGTGCTCTCACCGTGCAGTTCAACACCTTGTAGATGCGTGCGGATGAAACTGCGGATGATACTGGGCGCACAATCTGCGTCTTCTAAGGGACCTTGGCAAAGCCGCCCCAGGTCCTCTCTCTGCCTGTCTCTCTATTGTTGCTGGTCTCATCCCTGAGCTGTCTGATCTCTACCTCCATGTCTCCCAAGCAGAACTCAAGCGCCTTGCCTCCACATCTGTTCCTGCTGATTCCCCACCAGGCATCGGCCCTTTGTTTGACTTCACTGCTGCACGTATTACTGACTGGTTGAACCTCTCCAAAACAAACGCATGCATCGCGCCGCCATCGCAGCAGTCACCACATCCTCACCATCTTCCAATGCTGCAGCTTCATCTGTTACCCCCTCCTCTCAGGGTTTCGTGCACTCTACACAGGGTTCCTCTCGTCATAGAAGCAGTAGGTCTGGCTCCAGCCGTGGGGGAGGTCGCGGGGGTAGAGGGCGTGGGAGTGGACGTAGTGGCAAGAACTCTGGATCGTCCGTTGCTGAGGTCACGTGCTGGAACTGTGGTGCCACTGGGCATTCAGTGCCCAAATGTCCCGCACCCGGTGATGACATCCGTCTGGCCTCCTCCATGCGTGTCCACTGGGCACGCACCGGTGCTGCCACCTCTTTTGCTGCCGCCGTCGTGACAGTCTCATCGTCCTCCTCACCTTCATCATCCTCATCCGCCTCGGCTCTCACCTCTGCACTGGCGCCTCTTCAACAGTCACTGGCTGCTCCCAGCCCTTGGGGCTGGGTGCCACCATCGGCTGGGCCCTACTACGGGCCTCCATCTTCTCACTATCCTGTCCCTTATTGGGCTCGTGATGATAGCCAGTATTCTGACTGCTCCTCTGATCGCTCCTCCGAGCGCTCCTCTGATCGCCGGGACGAGGAGCACACCCTTGAGCGTCGACTGGCTGAGCTCTTTCACCTACGCACTCAGGGAGGTGAGAGTGTGAGTGGCCAACCCCGTGTGTTGTCATGTGAGTCTGATGTCACCCTTCGTGGCTCTGCCTCTGGTGGTGTGCAAGGGGATTTGCCTGATGATCGTGCTTGGATTGAGGAATGGCAATCTCATACGTATCCCTCGTGTCTTGGTTACCCACCTTCCTCCTCTCTCCGTGGCACTGTTGCTGTCTGCCTGGTTCTTCCCTCCACTCGTGCATCACCTGGCCTCTGGGTCATTGATTCTGGTGCCATCCATCACATGACCTCCTGTCGTTCCTCTTTTGTCTCTTTCGGGCCCGTTCAGTCTGTGCGCTCTGTCCGAACTGGCTCCGGCCAGCTCCTCTCTGTCCAAGGCGTTGGTGTCATTCGTTTTGTTGGTCCCGGGGGCACTGTATACCTCCCTGACGTCCTGTATGTTCCTGACCTTGAGGTCAGCCTTCTCTCTCTGACCACCCTTGATGATCAGGGCATGGATTTCTCATCTAGCCGCGGCCTTGCCTCAATCTCCCTTCGTTCCTCTGGTCGTGTTGTTCTTCGTGGCATTCGCTGTGATTGCCTGTTCCGCGTTCCTCTCACGCCGCCATCACCTTCCGTTGCCTCTGCCTTGGTGCACGTTGCTTCGTCTCTGTCTTGTGACAACGCTGACCTCCTGCATCGTCGTCTCTGTCCTATCCACACTACTGCGATCCAGCGCCCCCTTTGCCTTCAGCCTGCCCATGGCCTTGACCCTGCCGCTTTCTCTCCTCCTTGCACGTCCACCTGCCTTGATTGCGCTATTGGCAAAATTCACCGATCTCCTTTTTCCACCTCTGAGTCCACTACCTTGCATCCCCTTGATTTGGTGCATGCCGACGTCATGGGCCCCTTACCCCAGGACTTCCTCGGAGGCATAGGTCGGTAGGTGCTGTGTCTCACTGATGACTTCTCCCGTTACCACTGGGTCTTTGCGTTACGGCACAAAAGTGATATTACTGATGTCATTGAGTCCTGGCTCCCTCAGGCCGAACGCGCTTATCAACGGTCCCTCCGCGTCTTCCGCAGTGACCATGGTGGTGAATTCTATGGTCCCACGTCCCGCTTTCTTGATTCTCCTGGTGTTCGGCTTGAATCAACCGCTCCCTACACTCCCTAACAAATTGGAGTCTGTGAACGCTGGAACCGCACTATCGATGATGGTGTTCGTTCCCTCCTCTCCTCCTCTGGTCAGTCTCCCCTCTTTGCCTTTGAAGCCATGTCCTAAATGACGTGGGCTTGGAACCGGATTCCCCATGGGCCCCTTCCTCACACTGTCACTCCGTCTGAACGATGGACTGGTCTACGTGCTGACCTTCGTCTAGCCCGCGTCTGGGGCTGTCTTACCGTTTTCTGGGTACCATCCGACCAACGTGAAGGTAAACTGTCCCCACGTGGTCCCCTTTGCATTTTTCTTGGTGTCTCCTCGTTCTCCAAGGCATGGCGCTTCTGGGATCCTTCCTGTTGCCGTGTCCTTGAGTCCCGTGAAGCTCTGTTCTTTGAACATCTCTTTGAGCGTGATGCTCCCCGCTTCGGGGGCTCCCTCACTCCGTCTCTTCGGGGTGGGGGTGGTGGTTCTCTGCACTCTGGGCCTACTATGGCTCCCTCAGTATGTCCCTCAGCCTCTCCTGTCCCCTCACCTTCTGATCACAGCCCTCCACTGTCTGTATCCCCCTCACCGGACTCACCTTCCACGTCTCCCGTGGCCTCCACCAGTTCCCCTGTTGAATCCCCTGCAGTCTCCTCCTCTTCTCCCACTCCTGGGGCAGCCTTGGAGCCCCCTGTCTCCTCGGCACCCCCTCTTGCCTCGTCCTCTCCACCTGGTTCACCCTGCTCCGTTGCACCCTCTTCTCCTGCGCGCACTCCACCCATTCCCCCGGTCTCACCCTACACACGCGGTGGCCGTCTCCGAGCCCTCCCATCTCAGTCTCACCCTGTCGTCTCTGGTGACCCCGGCCTCCGTGCACTCGGCCTCACTACCTCTGGCCTGGCTACTTCTATTGTCCACCCCAGCACTGCACTTGGTTATTCCCTTGTCGAACAAGAGTTCCACCCTACGGTGACCTCGTCTGTAGCTGGGTACGTTGCATCATGCTTTGCGGCTACCGGCCTCTCACCCTTATCCCCTGAACCTCAGACTGTTCAGGCTGCTCGCACTGCCTCTGACTCCCTGCTATGGGAGCAGGCCATGAAGGCTGAACTTGATGCTCTGTCTGAACACGGAGTGTACGAGCTTGTTGACCTCCCACCCAGCCGCAAGGCAGTTGCTGCCAAATGGGTGTACCGCCGGATGCTAAACCCAGACAACACAGTAAAACGATACAAGGCTCGCCTCACGGCCAAGGGATTATCTGAAATCCCTGGGATTGACTTTGATGAAACCTTTGCCCCAGTCAGCCGCTACACCACAGCCAGAGCTCTGCTCAGCCTAGTTGCACAACATGAGTGGGAACTTGAGCAAATGGATGTCAACACCGCCTTTCTCCATGACAAACTTGATGAAGAGATTTACATGGTCCAGCCACCAGGTTTCTCTGATGGCACAAGCCGAGTTTGGCGTCTGCGCAAGGCCCTTTACGGCCTCAAACAGTCTCCACGGTGCTGGAACCAAGAAATCACAGCCACCCTTGAAAAAGGGGGGTACAAGAGAAGTACTGTGGATCCTGCCCTCTTTCTTGGGCCTCCCACCAAACCGCTTGTTGCCATTCTTGTGTACGTAGATGATCTCCTCATTCCCTCTCCCAATGCTGCATCTGTGGCAACCACCAAGTCTTTGCTGCAAGCGGCATATAAGATGAAGGACCTTGGTCCAGCCCGTGTCTTCCTAGGGATGGAGTTGGAGCGTGATCGCACACGCCGCACCTTGCATGTGCATAAGGCTGCGTATGTACGCAGTTTGGGATAGCGATTTGCACCCCTTCTTACCTCCATTCCCACAGCGTCCACTCCCATGACGCCTGCCGGGCAGTCATTGCTGAAGTCACCTGATCTCACCAAGCTGGGGGAGCCCGTGGATGCGACTGATTATCTCCGAGTCATTGGCTCTCTGATGTACCTCGCCACAACCACCCGTACAGATGTTGCCTTTGCCGTGAGCTTTCTTTCACAGTTCTCCCAGTGCCCTCGAGAACGTCACCTTGAGGCAGCCTTACAAGTGGTACGGTACACTCTCTCTACCCCTCGTGTTGGACTGCTTTCCGTGCACAGCCCTCTGTTGTGGTGGATGGCTTCACGGACAGTGACTGGGCACATGATGCCGATACTCGTAGTTGCACAGGATACATCTTCCTGGTTGGTGGCACTGCAGTCTCTTGGAAAAGTGGCAAGCAAGGATGTGTGGCACGCAGCACTGCTAAGGCTGAGTATGTCGCTCTGGGGGCAGGCACTTGTGAGGCTGTCTGGCTATGCCGCCTGCTACAACACCTACACGTTCCCATTTGCTGCATCACTCTACGCTGTGATAATCAAAGCACAAAATCCATCGCTGAAAACAGCGGCATGCATCATTCACGCACAAAACACATCAATGTGGAGCATCATTTTGTTCGTGAGTGCATTTCTGCTGGTGTCGTCCAGATCGCTTGGGTCGATACACGGTCAGAGAGAGCTGACTTTCTCACCAAGGCCCTCAGTCACAATGTTTTCAAAAGTGTTGTACACTCTGTGGGTCTCATCTGTCAGCATGATCCAGGCTGAGTTCTCCTGTTCTCACTCTTCTGTTGCCTTGTTCACACCTTGTGATCCTTCTCTGTGTGTGTGGGTTGCTTGTCTGCGGGTCATGGGGGAGTGTTGAAGTTCGTTGACCACTCATAACTCTATGCCCACTTGTCTCACACATTCTCCACACACTGATGTACAGATTAACTAACAATGGTACTACCTAGGGAGGTGTCAGACGCAGCCATCATGGCTGGAGCTGTGAACGTCCTCTAGCTGATGCTGGACCCAAGGAGGCTCTCTGGCACCCATGCTACCATTGCATGGTTTCTCACAGCTCTCTATGACTCTCTGTGTGATGCGGTAGATGCTAGGGACGTACACTCTCATTGTCGTGCCTTGCATTATTTTGTCTTGCCTTGCATGTGTTGGGGGAGCTGCATATTACCCGGGTGCTGATCCTTAGGGGGCCACCATGTCGGTCTTGACCGTGCATTGGTGAGCAGCCACCCTCGGTTATTCCGAGAGGTCGGGCTCGACCCCCGGGTGGCGGCATCCACTCACCCGAGCTCCATGCTCGTGGTGGGTGAGTGATTTCCGGTACTTGTCCCTCTCGCTCCCCCTCCCTCGTTTTTTGTCTTGGTGTAACTGCAAGTTTATGCAAGGAAGTTACCGCATCCATGGCCTCTTTTGCCTTGTTTGTTTGGATAGACTCACCCATGTCAATACACCCGTACTAGCATGTAACTTCTCGGTAATTACACTGTGTGCTGCAGAAAAACTACAGGAAGTCCCGGGAAGCGTCCAGAGCTCTGGAACGGTCGTCGGTCAGCTCCAAGCTGGTAGTCCGCCACCAGATGATGCACCGGCACCGCCTGGGTCCGCATCAGGGATCTGCACGAGTATGGACACGGCCGAGTGGTCACACTAAACTATTCAGGTCGACAGAAACGTCACAAATCACAACACTCCCCCATGACCCGATGGTACGCATGTCCATACACGTGAAGCACCAAAACAAGTACAATAACGTGTGCAACAACAGAACGAATGGCCACCACAACACCTCACACTCAACCACTCTCAGGAAAGGGGCGACGTCCGACAGAATGAATGGCCAGTAGGAACTTTCCGCGTGCTATTGCCTTCGTCAAGAAGTCAGCACGCTGCATGTCAGTGCCAACCCAAATGATGGACATCACGTGTCGCTCCGCCAGGTCACGCACAAAGTGATGCTCCACTGTAATGTGCTTCGAGCGAGCATGGAAGATACCAGAGTTCTCCGCAATGGCAAGAGCACTCTAGTTGTCGCAACGAAGCACAATGGCAGCACCGACTGACTCAGCTCAAGGAACAGGCGCTGCAGCCATACCGCCTCAGCAGCCCCTGCACCCAGAGTGACATACTCCGCCACCGATGAGCTATGTGCAATGCAGCCCTGCTTCTCGCTGCGCCAGGACACAGCGGTACCACTGAGCAGGAACACGTAGCCGGTACGGCTACGTCCGTCTGGGCTCCAGGCCGAGTTACTGTCAGTGTAGCCGTCAAGGACCACCGAACACTGCCGGCAAATGCAGAGTCTGAGGTACGGTGTGGAGACCACGTACCGCACCACTTGCACAGCCGCATGAAGGGCTCTAGCACGTGGAGCCTGCGAAAACTGGGCAAGGAGGTTGACGGCGAATGCGATCTCCGGGCGTGTGGTAGTGGCCAGGTACATCAGAAATCTGATGAAACAAAGGTACAAGGTCACATCCACAATCTCCCCCAGCTGTGTGGGATCTTCCACCTTTAGGGAATCCTGCCCGTCGGGTGTCAGAGGTGTGGAAGCCGTGGGCACGGCGCCGAGGAGGTCGCTGAAGCGCTCCCCCACAACATGTGCGTATTCGGCCTAGTGCATCAGCTGAGTACGACGTCCGTGGTCTCGTACGATCTCCATGCCCAGAAACACCGCTGCAGGACCAAGGTCCTTCATCCTGTAGGCAGTCTAGAGGACGGCCTTGGCCTCCTTCACGGCCTCCAGTGAAGGAGACGCGATTAGAAGGTCATTGACATAGACCAGGATGGCAGTGAACCGCTTAGGCGTCCGACAGATGAAGAGAGTGGGATCTGCCTTGCTCTGTACATATCCCGCACGGGTCAAGGTGCCAATGATCTCCTGGTTCCAACACCGAGGAGACTGCTTGAGGCCGTACAAGGACTTGCGCAAGCGCTAGACCTTGTCGCCGTCCTCAAAGCCGGGTGGCTGAGCCACAAAGATCTCCTCATCTAGAGAGCCATGGAGGAACGCATTGTTCACATCCATCTGGTGTAGTTCCCAGTCTTGCTGAGCCACTACACCAAACAGAGCTCGAGCTAAGGTCATGCGACCGACAGTGGCAAAGGTATCAGTGTAATCGATGCCCTCAATCTGAGAGTACCCCTTGACGACCAAGCGAGCCTTGTGGGGTTCCAGTGAGCCATCTGATTTCACTTTCTTGCGAAAGACCCACTTGACATGAATAGCCTTCCTCCGAGGTGGAAGGTCGACTAGCGGGTAAACTCCGTGCTCTCGGATGGCACGAAGCTCGTCCTCGCAGGCAGCACACCAGGCGTCAGCCCATGTGATGAGAGAGCTTCCCTCAGTGTACCTGGGTCAGGCGCCAAAGAGGGAGAGCTCTGCGTGGCAAGATCGCACGTCTCAGTGCTAGGTCTGACAACCACAAGATCGGCTGCTGCATCACACGCGATGTGGAACTCGCGAGTGACAAGACCGTGCCCTACGAGACACGCCGGGTGTACCTCTGTGTGCTCAGTGCGGACACTCAGGCCTAGGGCCTTTGTGCCGGGGTCACCACTCGCGACGCTACGAGTGGAGCGCCTGGGTGCAGGGCCAGACGCTCGCTGAGCTCCGGAGTCCAATGGTCGAAGATGACCTCAAGGCTCACGGGAGTAATGTGGGCTCAAGGGGCGCACCTAAGGCTCAGGAACGGGGACAATCACAGCCGGAGAGAGCTGAGGCAAAGGAGTTGGTGATGTCGTGCGAGGAGATGCGTGTGTGGGAGACACGGGACTCGGTGTGACAGTAGGGGCAGGTGAGGCAGGGCCACACACAAAGGCAGGAGTGCCGGTGGACACAGGATTACGCACAGGTGTAGGATCATGAGTACCTGAGAGAGGCGAGGGAACCGGGGTAGAACTCGGTGGTGCTAGAGAGGTCTCTAGGCTGACAACGATGATCGCTGGGTCATCAAGAGCCAAAGACCGTGACGTGGAGGGAGCTCAAACAGACACATCAGCCTGACGAGGGGTGCTCGCAGGCGAAGACTCCCCCATCCAGCGAGAAACCTCACACGTAGGGATGTGCATGACAGACAGCGACGAAATCGTCGTCAGATCCCGGTAGGTGAGGGACTCAAAGAAGAGCGCGTCACGTGACTCAACAATGTGACGACGGGTGGGGTCCCAAAAACGCCTGGCCTTTGATTGCGCGGAGATGCCTACAAAGGCACACAAGCGACCCCGCGGTGAGACCTTGGATCCCTGCTGGTCCTCGGTGTACCACACGGAAGCCAAGGACCCCCAGACGCGAGCAAGACGGAGGTCAGCACGGTGGCCAAACCAGAGCTCATATGGTGTAACGTGGTCCGGAAGGGGACCGTGCGGGAGGCGGTTCCAGACCCAAGTCATGTAGGCAAAGCCCTCAAAAGCGAAGGACTCTGGGAGACCGCACTCAAATCGCATAGCGCGAACCGCATCCTCCATGGTGCGGTTCCAACGCTCAGAAACATCGTTCTATTGAGGAGTAGCAAGAGCGGAGACCTGGTGAAAAATCTCGTGCTCAACGAAGAAGCTATCCATCTCGCCTAGAAACTCGCCGCCACCATCAAAGCGGAAGGTGTGCAGTGTGTGGTGGGACTCACGCTCAGCCATCACTAGCCATAGGCGAACCGCGAGAGCAGAGTCACTCTTCTGGCGCAGGCTGTAGACCCACCGCATCCGGGTGAAGTCATCAGTCAGAGTCAGGACGTATTTGACCCCTATCGGACAAAGACTCGACAGGAAGAGGACCAAGAAGGTCCGAATGGACTAACTCGAGAGGGCGAAGTGCGAGAGAACGAGAGTCAGGGTCGGTGCATCGATGCATCTTACCCTGGGCGCAGAAGAGACAGTCGGTCTTGGACAGCTTCTCGAATGAAGCCGCATCAAGACTGAGAGCGGGCTATGTCCGAATGAGCTTCGACATAGTGTCGGAGCCCACATAACACAGACGGCGATGAAACAATCGCGGGTGCTCAGAAGACAAGACACCAGTGACAAAAACATGAGCTGAAGGGGAAGGAGAGCAAGGAGCAGAAGTCCAAGAGACACGGTACGGTTCATCCACAACAGAGGCACGCAGAGCCACGCTACGAGTGTCGATGGTAAACACAGTCGCGGACTCGGCAGTGTGCTCCACAGAGAGTCCCATCAGTGTGCAAGCACGTACAGAAAGCAAACTGAGCTCAAGGTCAGGCACAAACAGCACCTTGGAGAGATACAAGGGGCCAGACGGACCATCGAAATGCACAACCCCAACACCCTGGACTAACCAGAGCCTGTGCGGACGGAACGAACAGACGCAAAAGGGCCGAGAACAACAAAGTCACTAGGACAACACGTCATGTGATGAGTGGCACCTGAATCGATGATCCAAGTGCCACCGGAATCACGGCTGGAGGACGTCATTGTACAACGGGCAATGGAACACTCGGCCTCAGACGGACGCTGGGCAACAGGTGGGGAGAAACGACGAAGGACACAAAGGTGAGATTCATGAATCCAATCTGTACTGTCAGGTCCATCATCATCACATGCCGACTATGCCCCCCCACACGAGTCATCCCGAGCCATAAGAACAGACAGACTGACAGTCTGTGAATCACTTGGCTGTGACAACACACTCGCACCTCCTTGAAAGCGGAGCGCCAGAAGGTGTCGGAGCTTGACGATGGTACGGTTGCGTGGGTCCGGATCACTGCTACTCGCCGGTGTAGAAGCAGGAACAGCTGTAGTCGCGTCTGCTGGCACTCGATGTAGCGATGGGCGCCTCCACAGTTGTAGCAGTGAACGGAACGTCCACTGCTACCACTGGAGGATGACTGCTGCTGTGACCGTTGCTGACCTGGTCCCCGCTTCCCCTTCTTCTTCTTCCCCTGAGCTGCTGCTGTAACACCCTGTGTCTGAGTGGGTATGGGCGGGGCTGAAGAGGAGGAGGAAGACGAGGACGTGATGGAGGATGAAGAAGAAGACTGTAAGAGGGATGATGGTGGAGATGCGACGACTGCTGCAGTAAATGAAGTCTCCTGATGGACCACGGCTGCCTCGCGGGCTGAAGTCACCTGGAGGAAGAGCTGGTGCGCCCAATGGAGAAGCTGCAGAGTGGCTGAAAAGGGCTTGAGGACAGCCTCGCTGTACCGTATGAAGAAGTCAGTATACTCAAGGCGAACTCCGAGCATCATCGTACGGAGCGCACACAGCTATGTGCCTCCAGAGGTCCCAAGTCGTGTGTAGATGCGCATGGCGCGTCGCCGGTAATCAGTTGCAGGCTCTGCAGTCCCGTGACGGAGAGAGTGAAAGGCACGAATGTGTGCTGCACGGGTGGCATGCGTCTCTACAGCCAACAGGGAGAAGGCCAGATCCCAACCCCCACGTGGGTCGGCGCCCGTGCTTGTGCCGGGCTCTCCAAGGAAGGGGCGGAAGTCGACGACGGTCTCGCGTGGCATGGCATAGAGGAGTCCGCGCATCGCCCTGGCTACTATGAGTATCTGCGCTGGGTCTGCAGGCTGATACGGGCTGTGGTAGTAGGGCCACACGCCCTCTGAAGTAGCCCAGACCTGAAAAAGGATCTCCCAGCAGTCAAAGCCGTCCTCACTGATGTACCGTGGAGGTGGTGTCTCAAAGTCCTTGGGTTGCCGCTCCGTGGGGAGAGCAACCGTAGGCTGAGGAGGATGAAAGACGGGGAAGACTCCTGGAAGGGGATAGTCACTGGGATAGTCGGGTGACGATCGCACCATAGGGATCCGCGGAGATCTGGTGCCCGTCTGAAGCTGACGGAGGCGCTCCTGAAGAACTCGAATCTCATGATCCGGATAGTCATCTAACATGCCTGGCATGAATGGCTCATCATCCAGGAGGTGAGGAGGTTAGGAGGTGGTGGGTCAGGTCAAGCTCCTATAACGGGTGCCTGAGTCGACTGCTGTGTAGAGATCGCGACGCCGACAGCTCCCTCAAAAACCTGCCGTGGGACTGTGGACTGACCACGCAGAAGCTCAGTCAGCGTACGGATGGCATCAATCTGTTTTACTGTAGGCGACGCATCTCAACCTGCTGGCTCGGCAGGTCCTCAATGGCCTACGAGCGGGGGCTTAGGACCCTAGAAGAGGAGGAGGAGGGATCACTTGTCGCCTTCTCCTTGTTGTCCGTCAAGTCCATGTCGCCTCTCAGTATGGGACGACAGGTCAAGTTTGTCGCATTCCAAAAGCATCAGCGTTTCTTGAGGAGTTGCGATGCTGGCAATTTTTGATTTTTCGGCCAAAAATTTGGCTAAGTATGGTGCTGATGTCCGCAAGTGGTTGCTGATGTCAGCACGACCTGATGACGTTAGCAGGCAATAATGCTGACTTCGGCTCGACTTCCCTTTTTTTTTCCTTCTCTTGTTGTTCTGCGCGAGCGTGCAGCCGCTCCACGGTGGCTACACAAAAGCTAGGCGGAGGTTGCGCAGCAGCTTTCGCTCAGCTGCTACTGCAGCTCTGCTATCAGCTGCAGCAGTAGGTGCGTGACTGCGTGCGTAGCAGTGGCAGCAGCGACTGTGCAATGCTGCTAGGGCTATTGCTCGCTGTCGCCGCCGTGCGCTACCATTATTGCTGCTGTTGCTGTTGTGTTGCTGCTGCTGCTGCAGCTGGTGCTACTCTGCTACTGCCACCGCGTCTACCGCTGCTGCTGCTGCGCCATTGCTGCTGCTGCTGCTCTGCTACTGCCATCGTTGCTGATGCTCGCTGCTGCTGCCGTAGCCGCCGCTGCGGCTGCGGACGGCGGCTGCACTCGCTGCAGCCGCCACGCGCTGCTGTAGTTGTTGCTACGGCGCTGGTGCTGCTGGTGCTACTGCTGCTACTACTGCTGCTGCTACTATGCTGCTGCTCGCACGGTGGCAACGCCACTACTACGGTCTCATGTGACAGGTGTGGGCTGCGTCGACGGTGACCGGCTGTCTTCGACAGGCCCCAGTAGATATGCTGCAGCGGTGACTCTCACTACAGCTGCTCTACTACGTCTCTGCTACGTAGCTCAGTGAGAACTCTCTCACTGCTCTGATACCATAAGAAGATGCAAAGAAGCTTCCTAGCAACACTCTCGTTGACGAGGCGTTAGTGCCTGATGAGACGGTGATGACAGTCACAAGTCGTGCACGCAACGACAAGAGTCTGGCTAGGGGACACAAGGGAAAGTGTCTGAATGCTTCAATAGCATTTGCAGAGAGAGATGACAAATGACAGGTCCATGGTATAAGTACCTGCCGCGGCGCACGGCGGGTGTCGCACGCGGGAGTGCAAGATCTGTCCTAAAACCGGCCCAAAACCACTGTTTTAGCCGTAACTCTGCGTACACATGTCAGAACGCTACGCCGTCTGAACCTAGACGTGCAGAATCACAAGCCGGACGCTACGACTGGTCACATGCATGCATCCGGCATCAAACGGTGGACACACAATGCAAAATATGCAAATCGGGCCCACGGCCGGTCCACCGACAAAGTCCTGTGTGCTGTAGAAAAACTGCAGGAAGTCCTAGGTAGCGTCCAGAGCTCTGGAACGGTCGTCGGTCAGCTCCAAGCTGGTAGTCCGCCACCAGATGACGCACCGGTACCACCTGGGTCCGCATCAGGGATCTACACGAGTATGGACACGGCCGAGTGGTCACAATAAACTGTACAGGTTGTCAGAAACGTCACAAATGACAACACACTGATCGTCGTTTTGCCACACTGTTCGAAGCTGTCGGAAGGCTTGGGAATGTCCACTGAGGGCGGGGCAGTTGGCCAGTTTGCCCTCAATCGTCACAGTGAATATCGTGGTCGTCGCGACACGATGAGATGATTGTGTAATGACAGAAATGCCCACTTGGAAAGATTAGGGAGTCGGGTTCATCTAGGACGTAACACCCCCCCCCCCTTAGCCGAAACGTCCCCGCGTGCATACATATGTGGTTCGGCGACTGA
>SZWC01026071.1:0-14152 GCA_023375785.1 Penium margaritaceum
ACATATACATACACATACACATATACATATACATATACATATACATAAACATATACATATACATATACATATACATATACATATACATATACATATACATATACATATACATATACATATACATATACATGTACATGTACATATACATGTTTTTATTCATGATTTAGGACGAGTATTTTAAGATTCATGCTTCAAGATGTATGTTCTGATATGCATTTTTTAAGATTCATGCTTTAAGATGCAAGTGTTAAGAAGCAATCTTGAAGATGTATCATTTAAGAAGAATTCTTGAAGTTGAAAGACTTGAGATGAATCCTTCGAGGAACATTCTTAGAGATGCATGCTTTAGGACTAAAGCTTCAGTAGGCCTGCTTGAACATGCAAGATCCAAGATGCAAGAGGTAGGATGCATGCTTTAGGATGCATGGCTCAAGATGCATTATGTAAGATGCAATGTTTAAGATGCATGTTTTAAGATGCAAGTTTTAAGATGAAATGTTTAAGATGCATGCTTTGACGTCCAAGCTTTAAGATGCAATATTGAACATGCAAGATTTAAGATGCATGCTTTAAGATGCATGCTTTAAGATGAATGCATTAAGTTGCATGCTTTAAGATGCAAGGTTTAAGATGGAAGCAGTAAGGTGCATGCTTCAAGATTCAATCTTTGAGATTCATTATTTATGATGTCACATTTAAGATGCAAGATGCAAGCTTTAAGATGCATTTTTTAAGCTGCATTCTTTGAGATGCATGCTTTAATATTGTTTATACAATAATTATGATTTTAGATGCATGATTTAAAATGCATGATTTAACATGAAAGATTTAAGATGCAAGCTTGAAGATTCATGCTTTAAGATGCATGTTTTAAGGTGCATGCTTTAAGATGCATCCTTTAACATGCATGATTTAAGATGCAATGTTTAAGATGCATGCTTTAAGAAGAAATATTTAAGATGCAAGCTTTAAGATGCATGCATTAAGATGCAATTTTTGATATGCATGATTTAAGATGCATGCTTTAAGATGCATGCTTTAATATGTATGTTTTAATACGCATGCTTCAAGATGCATGCTTTAAGATGCAACATCAAAGATGAAAGCTCGAAGATGCATTCTTTAAGATGCAAGACTTGAGATGAATTCTTTAAGAAACATTCTTTGAGATTCATGCTTTAGGATGCAAGCCTCAAGAGGCATGCTTTAACATGAAAGATTCAAGATGCAAGATTTAAGATGCATGATTTAGGATGCATGCCTTAAGATGAATTCTTTATGATGCAATTTTCAAGATGAAATCTTTAAGATGCATGCTTTAATGTCTAAGCTTTCAGATGCAAGATTAAACATGCAAGATTTAAGATTCATGCTTTAAGATGCATGCATGAAGGTTGGTGGTGCATTATCTAAGGGTCATGCTTTAAGATGCAAGATTTAAGATGCATGCTCGAACATGCGTTCTTTGAGATACATGCTTTAAGATGCATGCTTTAGTGTGAAAGACTTAAGATTAAAACTGTAAGATGCATGATTTAAGATGCATGCTTTAAGAGGCATGCTTTCATATGCATGCTTTAACATTCATTTTTTAAGGTGCATGATTCAACATTAATTCTTTAACATGAATGCTTCAAGATGCATGCTTTAAGGTGAATTCCTTAAGATACATGCTTTCAGATTTAAGCTTTCAGGTGCATGCTTAAAGATGCAATATGTATGATGCAAGATTTAAGATGCACGCTTGAAGATGCAAGATTTACCATGAAAGAATTAAGATGAAAGATTTACAATGCATTCTTTAAGATACATGCTTTACTATGCATTTTGAAGATGCATGTTTAAGATGCATGCTCTGGGATGAATCATTTAAGATGCATTCTTTGAGATGCATGCTCCAAGATGCATGCTTTAAGATGAATGCTTTGGCATGCATGCTTTAAGATGAATTATTTCAGATGCAAGGTTTATTTTTTATAGTTTAAGATGAAATTTTTAAGACGCAATACTGAAGATGTAATGTTTAAGATGCATCTTTAAACATGCAAGATTTAAGATGCAAGCATTACGATGCATGATTTAAGATGCATTCTTTCAGATGCATGCTTTAACATGCATGATTCAAGATGCATTCTTTAAGATTCAAGCTTTAAGATGCATGCTTTAAGATGATATTTTTAAGATGCAAGCTATAAAATAAATGCTTTGAGATGCGTTATTTAAGATGCATGATTTAAGATGAATTCTTTTTTAAATGCACGAATTAGGATGCATGCTTTAAGATTCATGCATTAACATGTGTTATTTCAGATTTATATTTTAAGATGCAAGATTTAGGATGAAACATTTAACATGCATGCTTTAAGATGTATGCTTTCAGATGCATATTTCACATACATTCTTAAAGATCAGTTTTTTAAGATGAATTCTTTCAGATGCACTCTTTAAGATGCATGCTCCCCAACTCATTCTTCAAGATGAATGATTTAAAATGAAAGATTTATGATGAAGTTTTTACAATACATGTTTTAATATGCATAGTTCAAGGTTCATGCTTTGCACGCATGCTTTAAGATGAATTCTTTAAGATGCATGCTTTGAGAAGCAAGATTTGAGCTACAAACTTTAAGATAAATGCTTTGAGATTCATTGTTTGAGATGCATTCTTTAAGATACTTTCTTTAGGAAGCATTCTTGAAGATGCAAGATTTTTAGATGAATTTGTTAAGAAGCATTCTTTACGATGCATGCTTTGAGATACAAGCTGTAATATGCATGCTTTAGGATGCAACATTTAAGATGCAACATTTAAGATGCAACATTTAAGATGCAACATTTAAGATGCAACATTTAGGATGCAACATTTAAGATGCAACATTTAAGATGCAACATTTAAGATGCAACATTTAAGATGCAACATTTAAGATGCAACATTTAAGATGCAACATTTAAGATGCAACATTTAAGATGCAACATTTAAGATGCAAGCTGTAAGATGAATGCTTTATGATGCATGATTTATCATGCATGCTTTTACATTCATTCGTTTAGATGCATGTTTTCAGATTCATGCTAAAAAATGAATGGTTTACGATGTATGGTTTAAGATGCAATCTTTAAGATGAATTCCTTCAAGATACAAGATTTAAGATGAGGTTTAAGATGTATGCTTCAAGAATCATAATTTAAGATCCATGCTTTAAAATGCATGCTTTGATATGAATGCTTTCAGATTCATGCTTGAAGATGCATGCTTTAAGATGCATTCTTTCAGATGCATTCTTTCAGATGCATTCTTTGAGATGCATGCTTGAATATGCACGCTTTACTGTGGCTGATTTCTGATGAAAGACTCAAGATGCAAGCTGTAAGATGCATTCTTTAAGATGCATGCTTTAAGATGCATGATTTATGGTGCATCATTTCAGATTCATGCTTTAACATTCATTGTTTAAGATGCATGTTTTAACATCATTTTTAATGAATTCATGCTTTCAGATGCATGCTTCTTTAACATGCATGCTTTGAGGTGTAAGCTTTAAGGTGCATGCTTTAAGATGCAATGTTTGTGATGCAAGCTTCAAGATGAATATTCAATATGAAAGCATTAAGATTGATGATTTAAGATGCATGCTTTAATGTAGATTATCTAAGTTTCATGCTTTAAGATACATGCTTTAAGATGCATGCTTTAAGATGCAATATCTAATGTGCAAGCTTGAAGATGCATGCTTTAACATGAAATATTTAAGATGCAAGCTTTCCAAAGCATTCTTTAAGGTGTATGATTTAAGATTCATGCTTTAACATGCATGCTTTAAGATGCATCATTTAAGATGCATGCTTCAAGATGCATACTCTAAGATGTATACCTTAAGATGAATGCTTTAAGCTGCATGCTTTAAGATGAATTCTTTAAGATTCAAGATTTAATATGCATGCTTTGAAATGCAAGATTTTAGATGAATTATTTAAGAAAACGTCTTTACAATGCATGCTTTAGATGCAATATTTAAGATGCAT
Organism: Penium margaritaceum; assembly: GCA_023375785.1. Taxonomy (NCBI): domain Eukaryota; kingdom Viridiplantae; phylum Streptophyta; class Zygnematophyceae; order Desmidiales; family Peniaceae; genus Penium; species Penium margaritaceum. Next base: position 4,024 of record SZWC01026071.1, read on the forward strand.
GCTTAAGGATACAAGATTTAAGATGCAATTTGTAAGATGAATTCTTTAATATGTATGCTTCAAGATGCATGATTTAAGATGTATGGTTCAATATGCAAGATTTAAGAGGCATTATCTAAGATAAATTATTTGAGATGCATGCTCAAAGATGAGAGCTTTAAGATGCCTCCTTTCAGATGAAGTATTCACGATGCAAGCAGTAAGATGCATGCTTTGAGATTCATGATTTAAGATTCATGCTTTTAGATGCATGCTTTAAGATTCATGATTTAACATTCATCATTTAAGATGCATGAAATAATGTGCATTATTTAAGATGCATGCTTTGATATGAAATCATTCAGGTGCATGCTTAAGATGCAATATTTATGATGCATGCTTTAATATGCATTGTTTAAGTTGCATGATTGAAGATGCATGCTTTAATATGCATTATTTAATATGCATGATTGAAGATGCATGCTTTAAGATTCATGCTTTAAGATGAATTCTTTAAGATTCATGCTTTCAGATGCATTGTTTGATATCCATTCTTTGAGATTCATGCTTTAAGATGCAAGATTTAAGAAACAAGCTTTGATATGCATGCCTTAACATGAAAGCTTTTAGTTGCAAGCTTTACAGTGAATTTTTTACAATACATGCTTTTGGATGCATGCTATATGATGCATCCTTTGGGATGCATCATTTAAGATGCATGATTTAATATGCATGCTCGAAGATGCATGCTTATAGATGCATTATTTAAGATGAATTGTTTATGATGCAAGATTTTAGATGCATGCTCAAAGATTCAATGTTTAAGATGTAAGATTTACGATGCATGATTCAAGATTAATTCTTTAGGTCCATGCTTTAAGATTCATGATTTAAGATGCATTCTTCAAGATGAAAGCCTTAAGATGCATGATTTAAGATGCAAGATTCAAGATGCAGTATGTAAGGTGCATGCTTCAAGATGCATGACGTAAGATGCATTCTTTAACACGCATGCTTTAGGATGCATGCTTGAAGATGCATGCATTAATATGCATGCCTTTAGATGTATAATTCAAGATTAAACATTTAAGATGCAAGATTTAGGATGCAATTTTGAAGATGCATGCTTTAAGATGCATATTTCACATACATTCTTTCAGATGCATACTTTAAGATCCATTTTGTAAGATGCATTCTTGAAGATGCCCTTTTGAGGTGCATGCTTACCAATGCATTCTTCAATATGAAATCTTTGACATGTAAGCATTAATATGCAATATCTACAGTACATGCTTTCAGATGCACGATTTAAGATGCAGAATTGTACATGCATGCCTTCAGATACACGCTTTGCGATGCATGCATTAAGATGCATGCTTAAATAGATGCAAGATTTAAGATGGAAGCTGTAAGATGCATGCTTGAAAATTCAAGCTTTGAGATTCGTTCTTTAAGATGCTAGATTTAAGATACAAGATTAATGCTTCAAGATTCATTACTTGAGATGCATGCTTTAAGATGTATGCTGGAAGATGCAAGGTTCTAGATGCAAGCTTGAAGATGCAAGCATCGTTTAAAGCTTGAATCTTAAAGCATGCATCTTGAAACATGTGAGCTGAATTATGCATCTTAAAGCATGTATCTTGAAGCTTTTACATTAAGCAATGCATCTTCAAGAATGCATCTTAAAGCTTGAACCTCAAATGTTTCTTCTTAAAGCATGCATCTTAAATTTTGCATCTTAAAGCATGCATGTTCAAGAATGTACCTTAAAGCATGCACCCTAAAGCATGCATCTTGAAGCATGCATGTTAAAGCTTGCATCTTAAATATTTCATCTTAAAGAATGCATCTCAAAGCATGCATCTTAAAGCATACACCTTAAAGAATGAATCTTAAAGCATGCATCTTAAAGCATGCATCTAAAGTAATGCATATTAAAGCATGTATCTTAAATCTAGCACCTTAAAGAATGGATCTCAAAGATTGAATACTAAAGCATGCATCTTACAGCTTGCATCTTGAATCTTGTATCTTAAATCATGCATCTCAAAGCATGCATCATAAAGCATGCATATTAAAGCATGCATTTTAAAGAATGTGTTCTAAATCTTGCATCTTACCTCAACAATATAGGTTTGCCTAGTAGTGAAATGTATGAATTAGATGAAAACATTGGGTTCAGTATTATTCTTGGAATCCTATTTGAAAGAATTGGAATTCAATTGATACATTTAATACAAAAACATCCTTTTCATTTGCACAATAAATCAACAATTCAACAAGATTTTTAGCTGCACAAAGAAAAACCAAGGACCACCGACAGGTCTACGTGCATGTAGTGTCACGTGTGTTTGTCATTTTTTAGGGATGGTTTTTTGCGCCTATCCGTTGTCCCATACAATAGATGGCTGTACGTAGAATGTGAACAAGCATTTGATGTGAAATGTGAGTGAAAATTTCCTGCACCATGATTTCACTCGAAACACATTAAACAAATTTATGTAACACTTTAACTCAATTGAATTTTTTCTGGCACAATTTCAAGGACAAGAAAAACAATTGAAATCGAATACCTTGAGTAGTAGGGTAAATCTTCCATGTTAAAGCAGGCATATTGAAGAATGCATTGGTAGGCATGCATCTTAAAGAGTGCAACTTTAAGAATTCATCTTAAAAAATGGATCATAAAGTGTGAATCTTAAACAATGTATGTGAAAAATGCATCTTCAAGCATGCATCCTAATAAGTCATCTTAAAGCATGCAGATTAAAGCATGCATCTGAAGGTATGCATCTCAAATCATTCATGTCAAAGCATGCATCTTAAAGCGTGCATCTGAAAGCATGCATCATAAATCTTGCATCTTAAAGCTTGCATCATGAATGCTGCATCCAAAAACTTGCACCTTAAAGCTTACATCTAAAAGCATGCATCTTAAAGAATGCACCTTAAAGCATGCATCTTGAAGCATTCAACTTAAAGAAGGCATGTTAAACCATGCATCTTAAAGAATGAATGTTAAAGCATGCATCTTAAAGCATGCATCTTAAAGCATGCATCTTAAAGCTTGCATCTGTAATCATGCAGCTCAAAGAATGCATCTTAGAGCACGCATCTTAAATCTTGCATCTACAAGAATTAATCTTAAAGAATTCACCATCAAGCATACATCATCGAGCATGCATCTTAGACCTTGTATCCTAAAGCATGCATCTTGAAGCATTCATCTTAAGGAATGAATCTCCCAGCAAAAATCTTAAAGAATGCATGCTATAGCATGTATCTTAAAGAATGCATCTTAAAAACTTCATTTTAAATCTTGCATCTTCAGTTTGCATCTTAAAGCATGCATCTCAAATCTTGCACCCAAAAGCATGCATCTTGAAGGATACTGCTTAGAGCATGAACTTTAAGGCATGTATCTTAAAGAATGCACCTTACAGCTTGCATCTGAAATAATGCATCTTAAGGTATTCAGCTTAATGAATGCATCTTGATGCTTTCGTATCAAGTTTTGCATCTCAAAGCATGCATCTTAAAGCTTGCATCTGAAAGCAAGCATCTTAAAGCTTCCATCTTAAAGCAGGCATCTTTGAGAATTCATCTTAGAGAATGCATATTAAGACATGCATCTGAAATCATGCATGTGAAAGCATGCATCTTGAATCTTTCATCTTAAAGCGTGCATCATACAGAATACATCTGAACGCATGTAATTTAAAGAATGCATCCAAATAGTGGAACTTGAATAATGCACCATAAATAATTCATCTTTAAGAATGCATGTGAATTATGCATCTTAATGCATGCATGTTAAAGCATGAATCTTAAATCTTGCATCTTGAATCTTGCATCTTAAAGCATGCATCTTAAATCATGCATCTTAAACAATGCATCTTAAAGCATGCACATTAAAAACTGCATCTGAAGCATGCAACCTACAGCTTACACATTAGATCTTGCATCTTAAAGAATGCATCTAACTGCATGCATCTTAGAGAATTCATCTTAAAGCTCACATCTTAAAGCATGCATCTTAAAGATTATTATGCATCTTAAAGCATGACTTTCAAAGCTTGCATGTATTATCTTGCGTCTTAAAGCTTGCATGTTAAAGCATGCGCCTTAATCTTGTATCTTAGACCATGCAAGTTAAACTTTTCATAGAAAAGCATGCATCTTGAAGCTTTTACGTTAAATAGGGAAATGATGAAACAGATATAGTTTGTGTCCAAACTCAATTTTCACATTAGACAAGAGGCAAGAGGGTCAAGGGTGAGGTCGCCACTACCTCCCAGGACCCTCCGCCTACTCTACGCTACTCTGCACAATCATGTTCTATGCTGAGGGTCAGGAGATAGGGTAGTCTCATGCCTAACCTGCCCATGTATGAACCTATGTTTTGATGGTACATTGTCAAAGCAATTGCATTCATTGCAACAGGTTTTGCACATCTGCGTGCAGTGGTGCCGAAGAGCGAGCCGGAGCCAGTGAGACAAAAAAGCACCAGCATGGCAATACGGAGTGAGGCGACTCTATGCTGTCCGGTCATCTTTGACCGAGGAATTTGTACTCCAGGAACACGGGAGCGGACTCCCAAGAAGAAGTAACAGGGTGACTGGACTACCAGCACTCGTAGTTCTTTTCTGGAAGTAGCTAGCAGCTGTAGTATCTCGTAGATTGCTTTTAAATTTCACGTTTTTGAATATTTCTGACAGATTTTTTTTCCTTCCAATTAGGAACATCATGGTCTATCATGAGTTGACTAATCATTGGAAATATAATCACCGTGACCTGTTCAGAATTCAAGACCTTGGGGATCCTTTTTCTATCACACGAACATCCATAAACATGGGTTTTATTGCCTTCACTATGCACCTTCAGGTTATTGTTCACTTTTAACTCTTGATAAAAATTTTGATTTTGGATCCCTATTTTCTCATCAAAATCATCAAGATGAAGAAAAATGACACATAATAAATGTAGAGCCTTTTCAACAATAATTGTATACGCTTCCAAGAAGAGAAAAAAAAAAAGAAGCAACACAACCCAGTGATAATGCAAGGTTTATTCAATTTGAAGTTATGCCTTTTGGCCCAGCTCCCTGATTGAAATCAATGGGAACAGGAACTTGTGGTGAGATTGGAGAAAGGGTGAAATATTCCCACACTCTGCCCTTATCGGGCCGTGCACTACGAGATTAGGGGGTGTGCAGCAGCCATCCAAGATTGGGGGGTGTGCAACCCAGACATCTTAACAACCATACAGCATGCAATATCAGCTTTGATTTGACGGTATCATCCACAAAGGGATGCCATTTTTCAAGATTATTCCACTCATAATAACTACGCAAATGTCACTTTGATCAAATGGTTGTGCATTGTAGTTGAAGGTATCGTTTTTTGCAAACTATCGGGTTAAAGCCTTTTTGGCATGATCTTAACATCTATGTCTCAAAAGGCGAGTACTTCAACATCCAACGAGAAAGTGTCATGTTGAAAGCTCATGGTATGGAATTGCGATGCAATAGTGGTGAAAATGCATGACATCCAACGGCATTTTTTTTGTACTTTTAGCATTGTAAGAAGCATCTAGCAAGATTCCCCCATCAGTTTCTCACATTCTTCTCACTGCCAGTGCAATTTTATGCTCCCTTTAACTGGGCCTGGCTTATCAGTAATTGAATTTGCAATTCTGAGCGAAACTGAAATAAATCAAAACCAGTTCAAGGACACCCCGTGAAAGTGGGTAACAGCAGTTTGAGACCTAGAAAAACAAATTGCATGTTGACCTCAAAGAGACACTGACCCGAGTGTGTGACTACGTAGCTGATGGTCTTCCTTGTTCAAGTATCATCAATAAAGAAAATTTGTAGAGTTCACTGCCTTGATCAGTGTGATGGAAAAATAGGGAACCGACAGAATATCCTTGGAATGAGAGTCTTGGAAGGGACTTGTCCTCAAAACAATAAAATTTTAAAACATCACACTATACCCTTCAGTGAAAAAATAAACCCTATCATTTTAAGCTATACTTTTTTATGATAATTGGTTCTAAGATTATTTTGATTACGAAGGGATTTTGCATAAGGTCTTTTTGTTGTCTTTATCACCAAAGGCCTGACCGTGATCAAGGAAGCACTGGAAACATGATTTCTTTCAATGGTTTTATGTTTTGTGATGGATTAGAATGATATAAATGTGCAAAAATTGCAATAATGAAACTTATCCAGGACACAACCTGTTCATGAATAAAGATCTGTCAATTCTCACAAACTCCTAGTTTGAAGTAACTTGCGGGTACATTGTACGCATAAGGTAGTCATGGTTATTCCTGAAAGTGAGCTTGAAGTTAGATCCAAGGATTCTTTAGGAACAGAAGTGGGACTATAGGAAGCTTTCCATTGATTCAACATGTTTCCCTACTAAAGCTTCCATGGCATTTAAAACCACCACCATTATGGTGATGATGTTTTAGAAACTCCTCCTGCACAAGGATATCTTCTAATCCATCCTGTTTTTGGATTGAGCCTGTTCAGAGAACTGATATGGCATTTCTACATACTGCCCTCAACATCAAAACATGGGTTTGTGAAGAAAAAATGAAAATACACAACATTGGATCTTTTCAACCATGGATGAAACAAATTCATTTTACTCATGATAATCATGATTATACCATGGGAAAGGGACTTCCATTTTTTTTGCCATTTACATGAAATCCGGTTTGTACTAGAGAAAAACATGCAAACTCAGCTTGTCACACATCAAAACTATTGAATCACACATGTAGTTGCATTTTCTAATCATTCAAAATGCAAAAGAAGTGAAGGTGTTGGGATTTTTTACAGGTATATGGAATTCCTCCATTCAACATTAGAAAGTTAAATGGAAGTTTAACCACAACGTGCTTGTTTGACAAAGTGGTACACAACAATACAATAATTTTTCTAGTTTTCTAGTGCATTTTCCTTTTTTCTTTCTCTTGTTTTGTGAGATGTAAACATCATTGAATTTCAAACTAATGGCTTGTGTGATTTGATATTGACATCATCCACATTCTCCACGCCAACACGAAGTTCTTAAGGAAGTCATACTGTGTGCCATGAGTGCAATACTATACTTAAAAACTAAAGAGAACGTAATGGCTGTTTCATGTAACACAACTATGGTTGCATGAAAATGTTGTCTATGTGTCAAGAACAAGTTTTTTTATCTTAAAGAAATGAGGAAAAGGGTGAAAAACATGTTTTGATTCCCAAGAACAAGATTACACACTTTTCTTTCATGTAGAGGAAGGGTCAAAAGATATTCCATGTCACACAACAGAAGGTACGCACTTTAGTGTCACAAAGGAAAAGGGCGCGAACATGTTCAAGGTGAAGTAAATCGCATGCAATCATTTTTAGGCACAAGATACGATCATTACTGAACATCAGTGTTTCAGGCATATGAAGGAGGGAGGGACAATGCATGTGTTTTTCGCGGTTAGTGACAGGCACATGGACGAATGCGCCGTACCCAAACACCTTTCGATGTGTGGAAGTCAGCCTGCATCCTTTCCATGCCTCCTCCGGCGACATCTGCAGCACGGCACGTGTCGGGCTCTGTTTTTTCAGGTGCATGGCAGTGTTGACTGCCTTTGCCTAGAATGTTGGTGGGAGATTGGTATCATATGGCATACTGCGGACATGCTCCATGAGCGTGCAGTTGGCGATCTTAGCCACGTCGTTCAGCTGTGGTGTTGCGGGTGGCATCACCTCATATCAGATTCCGTGGTACTTGAGGAAGCAGTGGCAGTTATTGAGAGATACTTGCCTCCGCCATCGGTGTGAAGTACCTTCAGATGCCTGTCACTATCATTCTGTGCAGGAGCCACCCATGCTTTGAATGTGTCAAAACACTCATCCTTCCTTGCCAAAAGGAACACCCACATCTTTTCAACTTCTCATCAGCAAACATGACAAAGTAAAGCTTGCAGGACAAGGACTGTGATGGCATGGGACCACACACATCAGAGTACACAAGAGAGAGAAGCTCAGCTTCCACCTTCCCCTCCTTAGTGAATGGAGAGCGGGCTTGCCTCCCTTCAATGCAGCTTTCGTACACTAACACTCCAGGCTGCTTCACCTCCTTCAGTTGCAGGCCACGCACGATCTGCTGCATAGAGGTGATTGCGCCAAAGCCGAGGTTTCCAAGCCGGCGATGCCATAAGCCAGTGTTGTCTCCCACTCTCGCAGCTTCCACTGAGGCAGCTCCCTTCTCTAATGCCATGAAGAGACGGTAGAGACCATCGTTAATGTTTTCCTTTGCAAGCACCTGGCCCGCACCTGCTGAGATCAACAACCACCATTCTCAAACCGGACATGCAGGCCTTGGGATGTTAGAGAGGAAAGAGAAAGGAGGTTAGCTGCCAGCCCCGGAACATGGAGCACCCCCTTCACACGAACTTCCATGTGCTTCCCTTGGACAAAAGCACAGAAGTTAATCTCACCCTCTCCCNTAATGCCATGAAGAGACGGTAGAGACCATCGTTAATGTTTTCCTTTGCAAGCACCTGGCCCGCACCTGCTGAGATCAACAACCACCATTCTCAAACCGGACATGCAGGCCTTGGGATGTTAGAGAGGAAAGAGAAAGGAGGTTAGCTGCCAGCCCCGGAACATGGAGCACCCCCTTCACACGAACTTCCATGTGCTTCCCTTGGACAAAAGCACAGAAGTTAATCTCACCCTCTCCCACTCCCATCTGCATGTAATTGTCACCCATGTACACCCGGCGAGGTTCAATAGTGGTGTAGATGACAAACCACTCCTGGCGATAGGTCATGTGCCGAGTGGCTCCTGAGTCGATGGTCTAGAACAAGGCGGTGTTAGTGGAGACGTGCATGATCCAGATGGTGCTCATGAATCCACTCTCCCGATGATTGCCATTGGCGGAGGCGTTGGATTGGAGTCGCAAGTTCTGCCTTCTTCTTTTGGCATTCGCATGCCCAATGGCCCGACTTCTTGTAGTAGTGGCACTTGCCCTTCTTCTTCCCTCCACCTCTGCTACCGTTGGTTGATGCAACAGCACCCCTGTGAATCATGTTGGTGACCAGGTGTACGTCCAGTCCGCTTCCTCCTTGCTGCGCTCCTCCTCAAAGAGCAGGCTCTCGTGCATGGCATAAAGCAAGATCCTGCTGCTACGCTGGTCTAGGGCAACAATGAGAGGAGTGTAGCTGCTAGGAAGGCCAGAGAGGATGGTCAGCATGAGGAGAATTTCCTTGACAGGGTCCTCAATCACAGCAAGCTGGTCAGCCAAAGCTTTCACTATGTTGAGATAGTCAAACATGAAGCCTGACTCATCAATCTTCATAATGTGAAAGCGACAACGCAGCTGCATGGTCATGAGAATTGACTTGGAAGCATAATTGGAATCAAGATTTTTTTAATCTCTTTTAGGGTGAGGATGCCGCAGACAAGCAGTTGCTGCCATTCGGGGAGGTGGAGGAAGATGGTGGCAAGGGCGCGGTCCTACTTCTCGTGGTGGGTACGGGCCTTGGGTGTGGAGAGGGAGGATTCAACAGAGTCAGCCTCACTTACGTGGCTCCAGAGTCTCTTTTCCATGAACACCATCTTCATGTTGTTACTTCAATTGAAGAAGTTCTTGCCTTCGGGCTTGGCGATGTTGACCCGGACCACCACAAAAGCGGATGTTGCCATGTTGACTTCAACGTTGGCCAAAGAACAACCTCTCCCACACACCAGCATGCAAGGGATGCCTCAAGGGTGAGGCAAGACCTTGCTCTAGCTCTGATACCACTGATAGAATCTTGGGTAGCCCTCAGGGAGGTGATCAGGCCCACGGAGAGCCCCTAAGCAGGACCAATTGTGTGTGAGAGACGAGTTGCAGGTTGCATAGAAAAAAACACGGAAGTGTTTAAAGTTGTGTAGAGAATACAAATGGCTGGTTTGACTCATGGATGAGAAATTCCACTTGCACAGCTTTCTCACAAGCCTAAGTATGCATCATTTGGCGCATGGAGCTGGAAGAACCACTCTGTCAAAGTTCACCTTCCAGTAGACTCCTAGCCTAGCAGAACGAGCGGCAATCACACTCTCACACAAGAGATTTACCATCCCTGTCACGTGCGCAACCAAGAGTCC
>SZWC01026072.1:0-11689 GCA_023375785.1 Penium margaritaceum
CTCCGCAACCAGTTTGCATTACTCCGCAACCAGTTTGCACAACTCTGCAACTAGTTCGCACAACACCGCAACCAGTTCGGACCACTCTGCAACCAGTTCGCACCACTCCGCAACCAGATCGCACCACTCCGCAACCGGTTCGCACCACTCTGCAACCAGTTTCCACCAGTCCACAACCAGTTCGCACCACTCGGCAACCAGTTCACACCACTCTGTAGCGAGTTCACACCACTCGGCAACCCGTTTGCACCACTCCGCAACCAGTTCACACCACTGCGCAACCAGATCGCACCACTCGCAACCGGTTCGCACCACTCCGCAACCAGTTCTTACCACTCGGCAACCAGTTCGCAACACTCCGCAACCAGTTTGCACCACTCCGCAACCAGTTTGCACCACTCCGCAACCAGATTGCACCACTCCATAACCAGTTCGCACCACTCCGCAACCAGTTCGCACCACTCCGCAACCAGTTCCTACCACTCCGCAACCAGTTCGTACCACTCCACAACCAGTTTGCACAAATTTTGCAACCAGTTTGCACCATTCCGCAACCCGTTTGCACCACTCCGCAACCAGTTCCCACCAGTCCGCAACCAGTTTGCACCAGTCTGCAACCAGTTTGAACCACTCCGCAACCAGTTCACACCACTCTGCAACCCATGTGTACCACTCTGCAGCCAGTTTGCACCACTGCGCAACTGATTTGCACCACTCTGCAGCCAGTTCGCACCACTCTGCAACCAGCTGAACCACTCCGCAACCAGTTCGCACCACTCCGCAACTAGTTTGCACCACTCCGCAACCAGCTCGAACCACTCTACAGCCAGTTGCACTAATCCGCAACCAGTTCTCACCACTCCGTAACCGGTTCGCACCACTCTGCAACCACTTCGCTCCACTCCGCAGCCAGTTCGCACAACTCCGCAGCCAGTTCGAAGCACTCCGCAGCCAGCTTGCACAACTTCGCAACCAGTTCGCACCACTCCGCAACCAGTTCGCACCACTCCTCAACCAGCTCGCACCACTCCGTAACCAGTTCCTCCACTCCGCAGCTAGTTCGCACCACTCAAAAACCCGTTCTCACAACTCCGCAACCAGTTCGCACCACTCCGGAACCAGTTCGCACCACTCCGCAGCCAGTTTGCACCACTCCGCAACCAGTTCGCACCACTCCGCGACCAGTTTGCACCACTCCGCAACCAGTTCGCACCACTCCGCGACCAGTTTGCACCACTCCGCAACCAGTTCGCACCACTCCGCGACCAGTTTGCACCACTCCGCAACCAGTTCGCACCACTCCGCGACCAGTTTGCACCACTCCGCAACCAGTTCGCACCACTCCGCAACCAGTCGCACCACTCCGGAACCAGTTCGCACCACCCGGAAACCAGTTCGCACCACTCCGCAACCTGTTCGCACCACTCTGCAACCAGTTCGCACCACTCCGCAACCAGTTCACACCACTCCGCAGCCAGTTCGCACTACTCGGCAATCAGTTCCCACCCCTTCACAACCCGTTCGCACCAGTCCTCAACCAGTTCGCACAACTCCGCAACCAGTTTGCACCACTCCGCAACCGGATCGCACCACTCTGCAACCAGTTCACACCACTCCGCAGCCAGTTCGCAGCACTCCACAACCAGTTCGCAACCCTTCGCAACCCGTTCGCACCCATCTGCAACCCTTTCGCACCACTCCGCAACCAGTTCGCACCACTCCACGACCAGTCCCCACCACTCTGTAACCAGTTCACACCACTCCGCAGCCAGTTCACACCACTCCGAAGCCAGTTTGCACCACTCCGCAGCCAGTTCGGACCACTCCGCAACCAGTTTGCACCAATCCGCAACCAGTTTGCACCACTCTGCAACCAGTTCGCAGCACTCCGCGACCAGTTCGCACCACTCCACAAGCCACGAAGCACTCCACAACCAATTCGCAACACTCCGCAACTAGTTCGCACCACTCCGCAACCAGTTTGCACCACCCCGCAACCAGCTCGCACCACTCCGCAACCAGTTCGCACCAGTCTGCAACCAGTTCGCACCACTCCTCATCCAGCTCGCACCACTCCACAACCAGTTCGCACCACTCTGCAACCAGTTCGCACCACTCCGCAACCAGCTCGCACCACTCCGCAACCAGTTTGCACCACTCCGCAACCGGTTCGCACCACCCCGCAACTAGTTCACACCACTCCGCAACCAGTTCGCACCACTCCGCAACCAGTTCCAACCCTTCGCAACCCGTTTGCACCCACCCACAACCCGCTCGCACCACTCCACAACCAGTCCGCACCACTCCGCGATCAGTTTGCACCACTCCGCGACCAGTTTGCATCACTCAGCGACCAGTTCGCACCACTCCGCGACCAATTCCCACCACTCTGCAACCAGTTCGCACCACTTTTCAACCAGTTTGCACCACTCCGCAACCTGTTCGCACCACTCCGCAACCTGTGTGCACCACTCCGCAACCAGTTCTCACCACTATGCAACCAGTTCGCACTACTCCGCAAGCAGTTCGCACCACTCCGCAACCAGTTCGCACCACTCCGTAACCAGTTTGCACACTCCACAACCAGGTCGCACCACTCCGCAGCCAGTTTGCACCCCTCCGCAGCCAGTTTGCACCACTCGGCAACCAGTTCGCACCCCTTCGCAACCCGTTCGCACCCATCTGCAACCAGTTCGCACCACTCTTCAACCAGTTTGCACCACTCCGCAGCCAGTTCGCAGCACTCTGCAACCAGTGCACACCGCTTCGCAACCCGTTCGCACCCATCTGCAACCAGTTCGCACCACTCTTCAACCAGTTTGCACCACTCCGCAGCCAGTTCGCAGCACTCTGCAACCAGTGCACACCGCTTCGCAACCCGTTCGCACCCATCTGCAACCAGTTCGCACCACTCTTCAACCAGTTTGCACCACTCCGCAGCCAGTTCGCAGCACTCTGCAACCAGTGCACACCGCTTCGCAACCCGTTCGCACCCATCTGCAACCAGTTCGCACCACTCTTCAACCAGTTTGCACCACTCCGCAGCCAGTTCGCAGCACTCTGCAACCAGTGCACACCGCTTCGCAACCCGTTCGCACCCATCTGCAACCAGTTCGCACCACTCTTCAACCAGTTTGCACCACTCCGCAGCCAGTTCGCAGCACTCTGCAACCAGTGCACACCGCTTCGCAACCCGTTCGCACCCATCTGCAACCAGTTCGCACCACTCTTCAACCAGTTTGCACCACTCCGCAGCCAGTTCGCAGCACTCTGCAACCAGTGCACACCGCTTCGCAACCCGTTCGCACCCATCTGCAACCAGTTCGCACCACTCTTCAACCAGTTTGCACCACTCCGCAGCCAGTTCGCAGCACTCTGCAACCAGTGCACACCGCTTCGCAACCCGTTCGCACCCATCTGCAACCAGTTCGCACCACTCTTCAACCAGTTTGCACCACTCCGCAGCCAGTTCGCAGCACTCTGCAACCAGTGCACACCGCTTCGCAACCCGTTCGCACCCATCTGCAACCAGTTCGCACCACTCTTCAACCAGTTTGCACCACTCCGCAGCCAGTTCGCAGCACTCTGCAACCAGTGCACACCGCTTCGCAACCCGTTCGCACCCATCTGCAACCAGTTCGCACCACTCTTCAACCAGTTTGCACCACTCCGCAGCCAGTTCGCAGCACTCTGCAACCAGTGCACACCGCTTCGCAACCCGTTCGCACCCATCTGCAACCAGTTCGCACCACTCTTCAACCAGTTTGCACCACTCCGCAGCCAGTTCGCAGCACTCTGCAACCAGTGCACACCGCTTCGCAACCCGTTCGCACCCATCTGCAACCAGTTCGCACCACTCTTCAACCAGTTTGCACCACTCCGCAGCCAGTTCGCAGCACTCTGCAACCAGTGCACACCGCTTCGCAACCCGTTCGCACCCATCTGCAACCAGTTCGCACCACTCTTCAACCAGTTTGCACCACTCCGCAGCCAGTTCGCAGCACTCTGCAACCAGTGCACACCGCTTCGCAACCCGTTCGCACCCATCTGCAACCAGTTCGCACCACTCTTCAACCAGTTTGCACCACTCCGCAGCCAGTTCGCAGCACTCTGCAACCAGTGCACACCGCTTCGCAACCCGTTCGCACCCATCTGCAACCAGTTCGCACCACTCTTCAACCAGTTTGCACCACTCCGCAGCCAGTTCGCAGCACTCTGCAACCAGTGCACACCGCTTCGCAACCCGTTCGCACCCATCTGCAACCAGTTCGCACCACTCTTCAACCAGTTTGCACCACTCCGCAGCCAGTTCGCAGCACTCTGCAACCAGTGCACACCGCTTCGCAACCCGTTCGCACCCATCTGCAACCAGTTCGCACCACTCTTCAACCAGTTTGCACCACTCCGCAGCCAGTTCGCAGCACTCTGCAACCAGTGCACACCGCTTCGCAACCCGTTCGCACCCATCTGCAACCAGTTCGCACCACTCTTCAACCAGTTTGCACCACTCCGCAGCCAGTTCGCAGCACTCTGCAACCAGTGCACACCGCTTCGCAACCCGTTCGCACCCATCTGCAACCAGTTCGCACCACTCTTCAACCAGTTTGCACCACTCCGCAGCCAGTTCGCAGCACTCTGCAACCAGTGCACACCGCTTCGCAACCCGTTCGCACCCATCTGCAACCAGTTCGCACCACTCTTCAACCAGTTTGCACCACTCCGCAGCCAGTTCGCAGCACTCTGCAACCAGTGCACACCGCTTCGCAACCCGTTCGCACCCATCTGCAACCAGTTCGCACCACTCTTCAACCAGTTTGCACCACTCCGCAGCCAGTTCGCAGCACTCTGCAACCAGTGCACACCGCTTCGCAACCCGTTCGCACCCATCTGCAACCAGTTCGCACCACTCTTCAACCAGTTTGCACCACTCCGCAGCCAGTTCGCAGCACTCTGCAACCAGTGCACACCGCTTCGCAACCCGTTCGCACCCATCTGCAACCAGTTCGCACCACTCTTCAACCAGTTTGCACCACTCCGCAGCCAGTTCGCAGCACTCTGCAACCAGTGCACACCGCTTCGCAACCCGTTCGCACCCATCTGCAACCAGTTCGCACCACTCTTCAACCAGTTTGCACCACTCCGCAGCCAGTTCGCAGCACTCTGCAACCAGTGCACACCGCTTCGCAACCCGTTCGCACCCATCTGCAACCAGTTCGCACCACTCTTCAACCAGTTTGCACCACTCCGCAGCCAGTTCGCAGCACTCTGCAACCAGTGCACACCGCTTCGCAACCCGTTCGCACCCATCTGCAACCAGTTCGCACCACTCTTCAACCAGTTTGCACCACTCCGCAGCCAGTTCGCAGCACTCTGCAACCAGTGCACACCGCTTCGCAACCCGTTCGCACCCATCTGCAACCAGTTCGCACCACTCTTCAACCAGTTTGCACCACTCCGCAGCCAGTTCGCAGCACTCTGCAACCAGTGCACACCGCTTCGCAACCCGTTCGCACCCATCTGCAACCAGTTCGCACCACTCTTCAACCAGTTTGCACCACTCCGCAGCCAGTTCGCAGCACTCTGCAACCAGTGCACACCGCTTCGCAACCCGTTCGCACCCATCTGCAACCAGTTCGCACCACTCTTCAACCAGTTTGCACCACTCCGCAGCCAGTTCGCAGCACTCTGCAACCAGTGCACACCGCTTCGCAACCCGTTCGCACCCATCTGCAACCAGTTCGCACCACTCTTCAACCAGTTTGCACCACTCCGCAGCCAGTTCGCAGCACTCTGCAACCAGTGCACACCGCTTCGCAACCCGTTCGCACCCATCTGCAACCAGTTCGCACCACTCTTCAACCAGTTTGCACCACTCCGCAGCCAGTTCGCAGCACTCTGCAACCAGTGCACACCGCTTCGCAACCCGTTCGCACCCATCTGCAACCAGTTCGCACCACTCTTCAACCAGTTTGCACCACTCCGCAGCCAGTTCGCAGCACTCTGCAACCAGTGCACACCGCTTCGCAACCCGTTCGCACCCATCTGCAACCAGTTCGCACCACTCCGCGACCAGTTCGCACCACTCCGCAACCAGTTCGCACCAATACGCAACAAGTTTCCACCACTCCGCAACCAGTTCGCTCCACTCCGCAACCAGTTCGCACCACTCCATAACCAGATTGCACCACCCCGCAACCAGTTCGCACCACTCCGCAACCTGCTCGCACCACTCTGCAACCAGTTCGCACCACTCCGCAACCAGTTCACACCACTCCGCAGTCAGTTCACACCAATCGGCAACCAGTTCCCACCCCTTCACAACCCGTTCGCACCAGTCCTCAACCAGTTCGCACAACTCCGCAACCAGTTCGCACCACTCCGCAACCGGATCGCACCACTCCGCAACGAGTTCACACCACTCTGCAGCCAGTTCGCTGCACTCCGCAACCAGTTCGCACCCCTTCGCAACCCGTTCGCACCCATCTGCAACGCTTTCACACCACTCCGCGACCAGTTTGCACCACTCCGCGACCCGTTCCCACCACTCAGTAACCAGTTCACACCTCTCCGCAGCCAGTTCACACCACTGCCCAGCCAGTTCGCACCACTCTGCAACCAGTTTCCACCAATCCGCAACCAGTTTGCTCCACTCCGCAACCAGTTCGCATCACTCCATGACCATTCCGCACCATTCCGCAACTGGTTCGCACCACTCTGCAACCGGTTCGCACCACTCCGCAAGTGGTTGGCAGCACTCCACAACCAGTTCGCAACACTCCGCAACCAGTTCGCACCACTCCGCAACCAGTTCGCACCAGTCCGCAACCAGTTCGCACCACTCCTCACCCAGTTCGCACCACTCCGCGACCAGTTCGCACTGCCCTGCGACCAGTTCGCACCACTCTGCAGCCAGTTCGCACCACTCTGCAGCCAGTTCGCACCACTCTGCAGCCAGTTCGCACCACTCTGCAGCCAGTTCGCACCACTCTGCAGCCAGTTCGCACCACTCTGCAGCCAGTTCGCACCACTCTGCAGCCAGTTCGCACCACTCTGCAGCCAGTTCGCACCACTCTGCAGCCAGTTCGCACCACTCTGCAGCCAGTTCGCACCACTCTGCAGCCAGTTCGCACCACTCTGCAGCCAGTTCGCACCACTCTGCAGCCAGTTCGCACCACTCTGCAGCCAGTTCGCACCACTCTGCAGCCAGTTCGCACCACTCTGCAGCCAGTTCGCACCACTCTGCAGCCAGTTCGCACCACTCTGCAGCCAGTTCGCACCACTCTGCAGCCAGTTCGCACCACTCTGCAGCCAGTTCGCACCACTCTGCAGCCAGTTCGCACCACTCTGCAGCCAGTTCGCACCACTCTGCAGCCAGTTCGCACCACTCTGCAGCCAGTTCGCACCACTCTGCAGCCAGTTCGCACCACTCTGCAGCCAGTTCGCACCACTCTGCAGCCAGTTCGCACCACTCTGCAGCCAGTTCGCACCACTCTGCAGCCAGTTCGCACCACTCTGCAGCCAGTTCGCACCACTCTGCAGCCAGTTCGCACCACTCTGCAGCCAGTTCGCACCACTCTGCAGCCAGTTCGCACCACTCTGCAGCCAGTTCGCACCACTCTGCAGCCAGTTCGCACCACTCTGCAGCCAGTTCGCACCACTCTGCAGCCAGTTCGCACCACTCTGCAGCCAGTTCGCACCACTCTGCAGCCAGTTCGCACCACTCTGCAGCCAGTTCGCACCACTCTGCAGCCAGTTCGCACCACTCTGCAGCCAGTTCGCACCACTCTGCAGCCAGTTCGCACCACTCTGCAGCCAGTTCGCACCACTCTGCAGCCAGTTCGCACCACTCTGCAGCCAGTTCGCACCACTCTGCAGCCAGTTCGCACCACTCTGCAGCCAGTTCGCACCACTCTGCAGCCAGTTCGCACCACTCTGCAGCCAGTTCGCACCACTCTGCAGCCAGTTCGCACCACTCTGCAGCCAGTTCGCACCACTCTGCAGCCAGTTCGCACCACTCTGCAGCCAGTTCGCACCACTCTGCAGCCAGTTCGCACCACTCTGCAGCCAGTTCGCACCACTCTGCAGCCAGTTCGCACCACTCTGCAGCCAGTTCGCACCACTCTGCAGCCAGTTCGCACCACTCTGCAGCCAGTTCGCACCACTCTGCAGCCAGTTCGCACCACTCTGCAGCCAGTTCGCACCACTCTGCAGCCAGTTCGCACCACTCTGCAGCCAGTTCGCACCACTCTGCAGCCAGTTCGCACCACTCTGCAGCCAGTTCGCACCACTCTGCAGCCAGTTCGCACCACTCTGCAGCCAGTTCGCACCACTCTGCAGCCAGTTCGCACCACTCTGCAGCCAGTTCGCACCACTCTGCAGCCAGTTCGCACCACTCTGCAGCCAGTTCGCACCACTCTGCAGCCAGTTCGCACCACTCTGCAGCCAGTTCGCACCACTCTGCAGCCAGTTCGCACCACTCTGCAGCCAGTTCGCACCACTCTGCAGCCAGTTCGCACCACTCTGCAGCCAGTTCGCACCACTCTGCAGCCAGTTCGCACCACTCTGCAGCCAGTTCGCACCACTCTGCAGCCAGTTCGCACCACTCTGCAGCCAGTTCGCACCACTCTGCAGCCAGTTCGCACCACTCTGCAGCCAGTTCGCACCACTCTGCAGCCAGTTCGCACCACTCTGCAGCCAGTTCGCACCACTCTGCAGCCAGTTCGCACCACTCCGCAACGAGTTCGCACCACTCTGCAACCAGTTTGCACCACTCCGCAACCAGTTCGCACCACTCCGCAACCAGTCCGCACCACTCTTCAACCAGTTCGCACCACTTTGCAACCAATTCGCACCACTCTACAGCCAGTTCGCACCACTTAGCAACCAGCTCTTACCACTCGGCAACCAGTTCCCACCATTCCGCAACCAGTTCGCACCACTCCGCAACAAGTTCGCACTACTCCGCAACCAGCTCGCACCACTTTGCAACCAGTTTGCACCTTTCCGCAACCAGTTTGCACCGTTCCGCACCCAGTTCGCACCACTCTGCAACCAGTTTGCACGACTCCACAACCAGTTCGCACCACTCCGCAACCAGTTCACACCACTCTGCAACCCATTTGCACCACTCCGCAGCTAGTTCGCACCACTCCGCAGCCAGTTCGAAGCACTCCGCAGCCAGTTTGCACCACTTCGCAACCAGTTCGCACCACTCCGCAACCAGTTCGCACCACTCCTCAACCAGCTCGCACCACTCCGTAACCAGTTCCTCCACTCCGCAGCCAGTTCGCACCACCCAAAAACCCGTTCTCACAACTCCGCAACCAGTTCGCACCAATCCGCAACCAGTTCGCACCACTCCTCGGCCAGTTCGCACCACTCCGCAACCAGTTCGCACCGCTCCGCAGCCAGTTCGCACCACTCCGCAACCAGTTCGCACCGCTCCGCAGCCAGTTCGCACCACTCCGCAACCAGTTCGCACCGCTCCGCAGCCAGTTCGCACCACTCCGCAACCAGTTCGCACCGCTCCGCAGCCAGTTCGCACCACTCCGCAACCAGTTCGCACCGCTCCGCAGCCAGTTCGCACCACTCCGCAACCAGTTCGCACCGCTCCGCAGCCAGTTCGCACCACTCCGCAACCAGTTCGCACCGCTCCGCAGCCAGTTCGCACCACTCCGCAACCAGTTCGCACCGCTCCGCAGCCAGTTCGCACCACTCCGCAACCAGTTCGCACCGCTCCGCAGCCAGTTCGCACCACTCCGCAACCAGTTCGCACCGCTCCGCAGCCAGTTCGCACCACTCCGCAACCAGTTCGCACCGCTCCGCAGCCAGTTCGCACCACTCCGCAACCAGTTCGCACCGCTCCGCAGCCAGTTCGCACCACTCCGCAACCAGTTCGCACCGCTCCGCAGCCAGTTCGCACCACTCCGCAACCAGTTCGCACCGCTCCGCAGCCAGTTCGCACCACTCCGCAACCAGTTCGCACCGCTCCGCAGCCAGTTCGCACCACTCCGCAACCAGTTCGCACCGCTCCGCAGCCAGTTCGCACCACTCCGCAACCAGTTCGCACCGCTCCGCAGCCAGTTCGCACCACTCCGCAACCAGTTCGCACCGCTCCGCAGCCAGTTCGCACCACTCCGCAACCAGTTCGCACCGCTCCGCAGCCAGTTCGCACCACTCCGCAACCAGTTCGCACCGCTCCGCAGCCAGTTCGCACCACTCCGCAACCAGTTCGCACCGCTCCGCAGCCAGTTCGCACCACTCCGCAACCAGTTCGCACCGCTCCGCAGCCAGTTCGCACCACTCCGCAACCAGTTCGCACCGCTCCGCAGCCAGTTCGCACCACTCCGCAACCAGTTCGCACCGCTCCGCAGCCAGTTCGCACCACTCCGCAACCAGTTCGCACCGCTCCGCAGCCAGTTCGCACCACTCCGCAACCAGTTCGCACCGCTCCGCAGCCAGTTCGCACCACTCCGCAACCAGTTCGCACCGCTCCGCAGCCAGTTCGCACCACTCCGCAACCAGTTCGCACCGCTCCGCAGCCAGTTCGCACCACTCCGCAACCAGTTCGCACCGCTCCGCAGCCAGTTCGCACCACTCCGCAACCAGTTCGCACCGCTCCGCAGCCAGTTCGCACCACTCCGCAACCAGTTCGCACCGCTCCGCAGCCAGTTCGCACCACTCCGCAACCAGTTCGCACCGCTCCGCAGCCAGTTCGCACCACTCCGCAACCAGTTCGCACCGCTCCGCAGCCAGTTCGCACCACTCCGCAACCAGTTCGCACCGCTCCGCAGCCAGTTCGCACCACTCCGCAACCAGTTCGCACCGCTCCGCAGCCAGTTCGCACCACTCCGCAACCAGTTCGCACCATTCCGCAACTGGATCGCACCACTCCGCAACCAGTTCACACCACTCGGCAGCCAGGTCGCAGCACTCCGCAACCAGTTCGCACCATTCCGCAACTGGATCGCACCACTCCGCAACCAGTTCACACCACTCGGCAGCCAGGTCGCAGCACTCCGCAACCAGTTCGCACCCCTTCGCAACCCGTTCGCACCCATCTGCAACCCTTTCGCACCACTCCGCGACCAGTTCGCACCACTCCCCGACCAGTTCCCACCACTTAGTAACCAGTTCACACCACTCCGCAGCCAGTTCACACCACTCCGCAGCAAGTTTGCACCACTGCGCAGCCAGTTCGCACCACTCGGCAACCAGTTTGCACTAATCCGCAACCAGTTTGCACCACTCCGCAACCAGTCCGCATCACTCCGCGACCAGTCCGCACCATTCCGCAACTCGTTCGCACCACTCCACAACCAGTTCACACCACTCTGCAAGCAGTTGGCAGCACTCCACAACCAGTTGGCAACACTCCGCAACCAGTTCGCACCACTCCGCAACCAGTTTGCACCACCCCGCGACCAGCTCGCACCACTCCGCAACCAGTTCGCACCACTCCTCACCAAGTTCTCACCACTCCACAACCAGTTCGCACCACTCCAGAGCCGGTTCACACCACTCCGCAACCAGTTCGTACAACTCTCCAACCTGTTCGCACCACTCCACAACTAGTTCGCACCACTCCGCAACCAGCTCGCACCACTCCGCAACCAGTTCGCACCACTCCGCAACCAGTTCGCACCACTCCGCAACCAGTTCGCACCACTCCGCAACCAGTTCGCACCAC
>SZWC01026072.1:15174-32188 GCA_023375785.1 Penium margaritaceum
GCACCACTCCGCAACCAGTTTGCACCACTCCACACCCAGTTTGCACCACTCCGCAACTAGTTCACACCACCTCGCAACCAGTTCGCACCACAACGCAACCAGTTCGCAGCACTTGGCAACCAGTTCGCACCACTCCCCAACCAGTTTGCACCAATCCGCAACCAGTTCGCACCACTCTGCAACCAGTTCGCACCACTCCGCAACCAGTTCGCACCACTCCGAAACCAGTTCACACCACTCCACAGCGAGTTCGCACCACTCCGCAACCAGTCCGCACAACTCCGCAACCAGTTCGCACCACTCAGCAACCAGTTCGCACCACTCTGCAACCAGTTCGCACCACTCCGCAACCAGTCCGCACAACTCCGCAACCAGTTCGCACCACTCAGCAACCAGTTCGCACCACTCTGAAACCAGTTCGCACCATTCTGCGACAAATTCGCACCACTCTGCAACCAGTTCCCAAAACTCCGCAACCAGTTCACACCACTCCGCAACCATTTCACACCACTTGGCAACCAGTTTACACCACTCCGCAGCCAGTTTGCACCACTCCGCAACCAGTTCGCACCCCTTCGCAACCTGTTCGCACCCATGCGCAACCATTTCGCACCACTCCGCAACCGGTCGCCCTTGCGACCAGTTCGCACCGCTCTGTGACCAGTTGGCACCACTCAGCGACCAGTTCGCACCACTCTGCAACCAGTTCCCAGCACTCCGCAACCAGCTCGCACCACGTCGCAACCAGATCCACCACTCAGCAACCAGTTCGCACCACTCCAGAACCAGTTTGCACCACTCCGTAACCAGTTCGCACCACTCCGCAACCAGTTCGCACCACTCCGCAACCATGTTGACTTTGACATCCGAATTTTGGGGTAAAAGTCTAAGTCGGAGATTCGGTCAAAGTCGACTTAAGGTCGACTTAGATATTGGTAGTGGCATATAGATCATGAGTCGCTGGTTCCAGCGCAATTTGAATCGCTACATTCCGTTGGGATTTAAGGAAGTTATGACTGTTCAAACTTGGGATGTGCAGAAACACCTCATGCAGCTACGTTTTGTTTACAAAGGCTTCCATGGACATCATATACATGTTACATATGCAATCTGCTAGGTCTTGAAAGACACATAATTAACATTTTTAACAATAGTGTACTTGAGACACAGTACATTGCATACCATAATGAGCCTCCTAACCAGTTGGAGGAAAATCGATTTCCGACTTGGCTCGTCAGGAGCCGACTTCCGACTTTCCACTTCCGACTTGGCCATCGACTTCAACTTCCCAAAGTCAACATGGCTCCGCAACCAGTTCGCATCACTCCGCAACCAGTTTGCACCACTCCGCAACCAGTTCGCACCACTCCGCAGCCAGTTTGCACCCCTTCCGCAACCAGTTTGCACCATTCCGCAACCAGTACGAACCTATCTGCAACCAGTTTGCACCACTCTGCAACCAGTTAGCATCACTCCGCAACCAGTTCGCACCACTCCGCAACACGTTCGCACCACTCCGCAACCAGTTCCCACCACTCCGCAACCAGTTCCCACCCATCCGCAACCAGTTCACACCATTCCGCAACTGGTTCACACCACTCCGCAACCAGTTCGTACCATTCCGCAACCAATTAGCACCACTCCGCAACCAGTTCCCACCCCTCCGCAACCCGTTCGCACCCCTCTGCAACCCTTTCGCACCACTCCGCGACCAGTCCGCACCACTCCGCAACTGGTTCGCACCACTCCGCAACCACTTCGCACCACTCTGCAACTAGTTCGCACCACTCCGCAAGCCGTTCGCACCACTCCACAACCAATTTGCAACACTCCGCAACCAGTTCGCACTACTCCGCAACCCGTTCGCACCACTCCGCGACCAGTCCGCACCACTCCGCAACTGGTTCGCACCACTCCGCAACCACTTCGCACCACTCTGCAACTAGTTCGCACCACTCCGCAAGCCGTTCGCACCACTCCACAACCAATTTGCAACACTCCGCAACCAGTTCGCACTACTCCGCAACCCGTTCGCACCACTCCGCGACCAGTCCGCACCACTCCGCAACTGGTTCGCACCACTCCGCAACCACTTCGCACCACTCTGCAACTAGTTCGCACCACTCCGCAAGCCGTTCGCACCACTCCACAACCAATTTGCAACACTCCGCAACCAGTTCGCACTACTCCGCAACCCGTTCGCACCACTCCGCGACCAGTCCGCACCACTCCGCAACTGGTTCGCACCACTCCGCAACCACTTCGCACCACTCTGCAACTAGTTCGCACCACTCCGCAAGCCGTTCGCACCACTCCACAACCAATTTGCAACACTCCGCAACCAGTTCGCACTACTCCGCAACCCGTTCGCACCACTCCGCGACCAGTCCGCACCACTCCGCAACTGGTTCGCACCACTCCGCAACCACTTCGCACCACTCTGCAACTAGTTCGCACCACTCCGCAAGCCGTTCGCACCACTCCACAACCAATTTGCAACACTCCGCAACCAGTTCGCACTACTCCGCAACCCGTTCGCACCACTCCGCGACCAGTCCGCACCACTCCGCAACTGGTTCGCACCACTCCGCAACCACTTCGCACCACTCTGCAACTAGTTCGCACCACTCCGCAAGCCGTTCGCACCACTCCACAACCAATTTGCAACACTCCGCAACCAGTTCGCACTACTCCGCAACCCGTTCGCACCACTCCGCGACCAGTCCGCACCACTCCGCAACTGGTTCGCACCACTCCGCAACCACTTCGCACCACTCTGCAACTAGTTCGCACCACTCCGCAAGCCGTTCGCACCACTCCACAACCAATTTGCAACACTCCGCAACCAGTTCGCACTACTCCGCAACCCGTTCGCACCACTCCGCGACCAGTCCGCACCACTCCGCAACTGGTTCGCACCACTCCGCAACCACTTCGCACCACTCTGCAACTAGTTCGCACCACTCCGCAAGCCGTTCGCACCACTCCACAACCAATTTGCAACACTCCGCAACCAGTTCGCACTACTCCGCAACCCGTTCGCACCACTCCGCGACCAGTCCGCACCACTCCGCAACTGGTTCGCACCACTCCGCAACCACTTCGCACCACTCTGCAACTAGTTCGCACCACTCCGCAAGCCGTTCGCACCACTCCACAACCAATTTGCAACACTCCGCAACCAGTTCGCACTACTCCGCAACCCGTTCGCACCACTCCGCGACCAGTCCGCACCACTCCGCAACTGGTTCGCACCACTCCGCAACCACTTCGCACCACTCTGCAACTAGTTCGCACCACTCCGCAAGCCGTTCGCACCACTCCACAACCAATTTGCAACACTCCGCAACCAGTTCGCACTACTCCGCAACCCGTTCGCACCACTCCGCGACCAGTCCGCACCACTCCGCAACTGGTTCGCACCACTCCGCAACCACTTCGCACCACTCTGCAACTAGTTCGCACCACTCCGCAAGCCGTTCGCACCACTCCACAACCAATTTGCAACACTCCGCAACCAGTTCGCACTACTCCGCAACCCGTTCGCACCACTCCGCGACCAGTCCGCACCACTCCGCAACTGGTTCGCACCACTCCGCAACCACTTCGCACCACTCTGCAACTAGTTCGCACCACTCCGCAAGCCGTTCGCACCACTCCACAACCAATTTGCAACACTCCGCAACCAGTTCGCACTACTCCGCAACCCGTTCGCACCACTCCGCGACCAGTCCGCACCACTCCGCAACTGGTTCGCACCACTCCGCAACCACTTCGCACCACTCTGCAACTAGTTCGCACCACTCCGCAAGCCGTTCGCACCACTCCACAACCAATTTGCAACACTCCGCAACCAGTTCGCACTACTCCGCAACCCGTTCGCACCACTCCGCGACCAGTCCGCACCACTCCGCAACTGGTTCGCACCACTCCGCAACCACTTCGCACCACTCTGCAACTAGTTCGCACCACTCCGCAAGCCGTTCGCACCACTCCACAACCAATTTGCAACACTCCGCAACCAGTTCGCACTACTCCGCAACCCGTTCGCACCACTCCGCGACCAGTCCGCACCACTCCGCAACTGGTTCGCACCACTCCGCAACCACTTCGCACCACTCTGCAACTAGTTCGCACCACTCCGCAAGCCGTTCGCACCACTCCACAACCAATTTGCAACACTCCGCAACCAGTTCGCACTACTCCGCAACCCGTTCGCACCACTCCGCGACCAGTCCGCACCACTCCGCAACTGGTTCGCACCACTCCGCAACCACTTCGCACCACTCTGCAACTAGTTCGCACCACTCCGCAAGCCGTTCGCACCACTCCACAACCAATTTGCAACACTCCGCAACCAGTTCGCACTACTCCGCAACCCGTTCGCACCACTCCGCGACCAGTCCGCACCACTCCGCAACTGGTTCGCACCACTCCGCAACCACTTCGCACCACTCTGCAACTAGTTCGCACCACTCCGCAAGCCGTTCGCACCACTCCACAACCAATTTGCAACACTCCGCAACCAGTTCGCACTACTCCGCAACCCGTTCGCACCACTCCGCGACCAGTCCGCACCACTCCGCAACTGGTTCGCACCACTCCGCAACCACTTCGCACCACTCTGCAACTAGTTCGCACCACTCCGCAAGCCGTTCGCACCACTCCACAACCAATTTGCAACACTCCGCAACCAGTTCGCACTACTCCGCAACCCGTTCGCACCACTCCGCGACCAGTCCGCACCACTCCGCAACTGGTTCGCACCACTCCGCAACCACTTCGCACCACTCTGCAACTAGTTCGCACCACTCCGCAAGCCGTTCGCACCACTCCACAACCAATTTGCAACACTCCGCAACCAGTTCGCACTACTCCGCAACCCGTTCGCACCACTCCGCGACCAGTCCGCACCACTCCGCAACTGGTTCGCACCACTCCGCAACCACTTCGCACCACTCTGCAACTAGTTCGCACCACTCCGCAAGCCGTTCGCACCACTCCACAACCAATTTGCAACACTCCGCAACCAGTTCGCACTACTCCGCAACCCGTTCGCACCACTCCGCGACCAGTCCGCACCACTCCGCAACTGGTTCGCACCACTCCGCAACCACTTCGCACCACTCTGCAACTAGTTCGCACCACTCCGCAAGCCGTTCGCACCACTCCACAACCAATTTGCAACACTCCGCAACCAGTTCGCACTACTCCGCAACCCGTTCGCACCACTCCGCGACCAGTCCGCACCACTCCGCAACTGGTTCGCACCACTCCGCAACCACTTCGCACCACTCTGCAACTAGTTCGCACCACTCCGCAAGCCGTTCGCACCACTCCACAACCAATTTGCAACACTCCGCAACCAGTTCGCACTACTCCGCAACCCGTTCGCACCACTCCGCGACCAGTCCGCACCACTCCGCAACTGGTTCGCACCACTCCGCAACCACTTCGCACCACTCTGCAACTAGTTCGCACCACTCCGCAAGCCGTTCGCACCACTCCACAACCAATTTGCAACACTCCGCAACCAGTTCGCACTACTCCGCAACCCGTTCGCACCACTCCGCGACCAGTCCGCACCACTCCGCAACTGGTTCGCACCACTCCGCAACCACTTCGCACCACTCTGCAACTAGTTCGCACCACTCCGCAAGCCGTTCGCACCACTCCACAACCAATTTGCAACACTCCGCAACCAGTTCGCACTACTCCGCAACCCGTTCGCACCACTCCGCGACCAGTCCGCACCACTCCGCAACTGGTTCGCACCACTCCGCAACCACTTCGCACCACTCTGCAACTAGTTCGCACCACTCCGCAAGCCGTTCGCACCACTCCACAACCAATTTGCAACACTCCGCAACCAGTTCGCACCACTCCGCAACCAGTTTGCACCACTCCGCAACCAGCTCGCACCAATCCGCAACCAGTTCGCACCAGTCCGCAACCAGTTCGCACCACTCCACACCCAGTTCGCACCACTCCACAACCAGTTTGCACCACTCCAGAGCCGGTTCGCACCATTCCGCAACCAGTTCGCACCACTTTCTAACCAGTTCGCACCACTCCACAACTAGTTCGCACCACTCCACAACTAGTTCGCACCACTCCCCAACCAGCTCGCACCACTTCGCAACCAGTTCGCACCACGCTGCAACCAATTCGCAACACTCTGCAGGCAGTTCGCACCACTTCGCAACCAGTTCCCACCACTCCACAACCAGTTCCCACCACTCCGCAACCAGTTCGCACCACTCCGCAACCGATCGCACCATTCCACAACCAGTTCGCACCACTTCGCAACCAGTTTGCACCATTCCGCAACCAGTTCGGACCACTCCGCAACCAGTTCGCACCACTCCGCACCCAGTTCGCACCACTCCGCAACCAGTTCGCACCACTCTGCAACCAATTCGCACCACTGTGCAGCCAGCTTGCACCAGTTTGCAACCAGTTCGTACCACTCCGCAACCAGTTCCCACCACTCCGCAACCAGTTCGCACCACTCCACACCCAGTTCGCACCTCTCCACAACCAGTTTGCACCACTCCGCAACCAGTTCCCACCCCTTCACAACCCATTCGCACCCATCCGCAACCCGTTCGCACTACTCCGCAACCAGTTTGCACCACTCCGCGACCAGTTCGCACCACTACATGACCAGTTTGCACCACTCAGCGACCAGGTTGCACCACTCCGCAACCAGTTCCCACCACTCCGCAACCAGTTCGCACCACTCCGCAACCAGCTCGTACCACTCCGCGACCAGTTCGCACCACTCCGCAACCAGTTCGCACTTTTCCGCAACCAGTTCGCACCACTCCGCCACCAGTTCGCACCACTCCGCAACCAGTTTGCACCACTCCGCAACCAGTTCGCACCACTCTGCAACCAGTTCGCACCACTCCGCAACCAGCTCGCACCACTCTTCAAACAGTTCACACCACTTCCGCAACCAGTTCGCACCACTCCGCAACCAGTATGAACCACTCCGCAACCAGTTTGCACCACTCTGCAACCACTTCGCACCACTCCACAACCGGTTCACACCACTCCGCAGCCAGTTCGCACCACTCCGCAACCAGTTCGCACCACTCCGCAACCAGTTTGTACCATTCCGCAACCAATTAGCACCACTCCGCAACCAGTTCGCACCACTCCACAACCAGTTCGCACCATTCTCCAACTGGTTCGCACCACTCCGCAACCAGTTCGCTTCACTCCGCAACCAGTTCGCACCATTCGCCAACCAGTTCGCAACACTCCACAACCAGTTCGCACCACTCCGGAACCAGTTTGCACCACTCCTCAACCAGTTCGTACCACTCCGCAAGCAGTTTGCACGGCTCCACAACCAGTTCGCAACACTCCGAAACCAGTTCGCACCACTCCGCAACCAGTTCGCATCACTCCGCAACCAGTTCGCACCACTCCGGAACCAGTTTGCACCACTCCTCAACCAGTTCGTACCACTCCGCAAGCAGTTTGCACGGCTCCACAACCAGTTCGCAACACTCCGAAACCAGTTCGCACCACTCCGCAACCAGTTCGCATCACTCCGCAACCAGTTCGCACCACTCCGGAACCAGTTTGCACCACTCCTCAACCAGTTCGTACCACTCCGCAAGCAGTTTGCACGGCTCCACAACCAGTTCGCAACACTCCGAAACCAGTTCGCACCACTCCGCAACCAGTTCGCATCACTCCGCAACCAGTTCGCACCACTCCGGAACCAGTTTGCACCACTCCTCAACCAGTTCGTACCACTCCGCAAGCAGTTTGCACGGCTCCACAACCAGTTCGCAACACTCCGAAACCAGTTCGCACCACTCCGCAACCAGTTCGCATCACTCCGCAACCAGTTCGCACCACTCCGGAACCAGTTTGCACCACTCCTCAACCAGTTCGTACCACTCCGCAAGCAGTTTGCACGGCTCCACAACCAGTTCGCAACACTCCGAAACCAGTTCGCACCACTCCGCAACCAGTTCGCATCACTCCGCAACCAGTTCGCACCACTCCGGAACCAGTTTGCACCACTCCTCAACCAGTTCGTACCACTCCGCAAGCAGTTTGCACGGCTCCACAACCAGTTCGCAACACTCCGAAACCAGTTCGCACCACTCCGCAACCAGTTCGCATCACTCCGCAACCAGTTCGCACCACTCCGGAACCAGTTTGCACCACTCCTCAACCAGTTCGTACCACTCCGCAAGCAGTTTGCACGGCTCCACAACCAGTTCGCAACACTCCGAAACCAGTTCGCACCACTCCGCAACCAGTTCGCATCACTCCGCAACCAGTTCGCACCACTCCGGAACCAGTTTGCACCACTCCTCAACCAGTTCGTACCACTCCGCAAGCAGTTTGCACGGCTCCACAACCAGTTCGCAACACTCCGAAACCAGTTCGCACCACTCCGCAACCAGTTCGCATCACTCCGCAACCAGTTCGCACCACTCCGGAACCAGTTTGCACCACTCCTCAACCAGTTCGTACCACTCCGCAAGCAGTTTGCACGGCTCCACAACCAGTTCGCAACACTCCGAAACCAGTTCGCACCACTCCGCAACCAGTTCGCATCACTCCGCAACCAGTTCGCACCACTCCGGAACCAGTTTGCACCACTCCTCAACCAGTTCGTACCACTCCGCAAGCAGTTTGCACGGCTCCACAACCAGTTCGCAACACTCCGAAACCAGTTCGCACCACTCCGCAACCAGTTCGCATCACTCCGCAACCAGTTCGCACCACTCCGGAACCAGTTTGCACCACTCCTCAACCAGTTCGTACCACTCCGCAAGCAGTTTGCACGGCTCCACAACCAGTTCGCAACACTCCGAAACCAGTTCGCACCACTCCGCAACCAGTTCGCATCACTCCGCAACCAGTTCGCACCACTCCGGAACCAGTTTGCACCACTCCTCAACCAGTTCGTACCACTCCGCAAGCAGTTTGCACGGCTCCACAACCAGTTCGCAACACTCCGAAACCAGTTCGCACCACTCCGCAACCAGTTCGCATCACTCCGCAACCAGTTCGCACCACTCCGGAACCAGTTTGCACCACTCCTCAACCAGTTCGTACCACTCCGCAAGCAGTTTGCACGGCTCCACAACCAGTTCGCAACACTCCGAAACCAGTTCGCACCACTCCGCAACCAGTTCGCATCACTCCGCAACCAGTTCGCACCACTCCGGAACCAGTTTGCACCACTCCTCAACCAGTTCGTACCACTCCGCAAGCAGTTTGCACGGCTCCACAACCAGTTCGCAACACTCCGAAACCAGTTCGCACCACTCCGCAACCAGTTCGCATCACTCCGCAACCAGTTCGCACCACTCCGGAACCAGTTTGCACCACTCCTCAACCAGTTCGTACCACTCCGCAAGCAGTTTGCACGGCTCCACAACCAGTTCGCAACACTCCGAAACCAGTTCGCACCACTCCGCAACCAGTTCGCATCACTCCGCAACCAGTTCGCACCACTCCGGAACCAGTTTGCACCACTCCTCAACCAGTTCGTACCACTCCGCAAGCAGTTTGCACGGCTCCACAACCAGTTCGCAACACTCCGAAACCAGTTCGCACCACTCCGCAACCAGTTCGCATCACTCCGCAACCAGTTCGCACCACTCCGGAACCAGTTTGCACCACTCCTCAACCAGTTCGTACCACTCCGCAAGCAGTTTGCACGGCTCCACAACCAGTTCGCAACACTCCGAAACCAGTTCGCACCACTCCGCAACCAGTTCGCATCACTCCGCAACCAGTTCGCACCACTCCGGAACCAGTTTGCACCACTCCTCAACCAGTTCGTACCACTCCGCAAGCAGTTTGCACGGCTCCACAACCAGTTCGCAACACTCCGAAACCAGTTCGCACCACTCCGCAACCAGTTCGCATCACTCCGCAACCAGTTCGCACCACTCCGGAACCAGTTTGCACCACTCCTCAACCAGTTCGTACCACTCCGCAAGCAGTTTGCACGGCTCCACAACCAGTTCGCAACACTCCGAAACCAGTTCGCACCACTCCGCAACCAGTTCGCATCACTCCGCAACCAGTTCGCACCACTCCGGAACCAGTTTGCACCACTCCTCAACCAGTTCGTACCACTCCGCAAGCAGTTTGCACGGCTCCACAACCAGTTCGCAACACTCCGAAACCAGTTCGCACCACTCCGCAACCAGTTCGCATCACTCCGCAACCAGTTCGCACCACTCCGGAACCAGTTTGCACCACTCCTCAACCAGTTCGTACCACTCCGCAAGCAGTTTGCACGGCTCCACAACCAGTTCGCAACACTCCGAAACCAGTTCGCACCACTCCGCAACCAGTTCGCATCACTCCGCAACCAGTTCGCACCACTCCGGAACCAGTTTGCACCACTCCTCAACCAGTTCGTACCACTCCGCAAGCAGTTTGCACGGCTCCACAACCAGTTCGCAACACTCCGAAACCAGTTCGCACCACTCCGCAACCAGTTCGCATCACTCCGCAACCAGTTCGCACCACTCCGGAACCAGTTTGCACCACTCCTCAACCAGTTCGTACCACTCCGCAAGCAGTTTGCACGGCTCCACAACCAGTTCGCAACACTCCGAAACCAGTTCGCACCACTCCGCAACCAGTTCGCACCACTCCGCAACCAGTTCGCACCACTCCGCAGCCAGTTCGCACCACTCCACAACCAGTTTGCACCACTCCACAACCAGTTCGCACCACTCCGCAACCAGTTCGCACCAATCCGCACCCAGTTCGCAGCACTCCGCAACCAGTTTGCACCACTCTGCAACCAATTCGCACCACTCTGCAGCCAGTTTGCACCAGTTCGCAACCAGTTCGCACCACTCCACAACCAGTTCCCACCACTCCGCAACCAGTTCGCACCTATCCGCACCCAGATCGCACCACTCCACAACCAGTTCGGACCACTCCGCAACCAGTTCCCACCCCTTCACAACCCATTCGCACCCATCCGCAACCCGTTCGCACTACTCCGCAACCAGTTTGCACCACTCCGCGACCAGTTCGCACCACTACATAACCAGTTCGCACCACTCAGCGACCAGTTCGCACCACTCCGCAACCAGTTCCCACCACTCCGCAACCAGTTCGCACCACTCAGCAACCAGTTCGCACTACCCCGCAACCAGTTGGCACCACTCCGCAACCAGTTCCCACCACTCCGCAACCAGTTCGCACCACTCCGCGACCAATTCGCACCACTCCACAACCAGTTTACACCACTCTGCAACCAGTTCGCACCACTCCGCAACCAGCTCGCACCACACTGCAAACAGTTCACACCACTTCCGCAACCAATTCGCACCACTCCGCAACCAGTACGAACCACTCCGCGACTAGTTTGCACCACTCTGCAACCAGTGCGCACCACTCCGCAACCAGTCCGCACCATTCTGCAACTGGTTTGCACCACTCCGCAACCAGTTCGCATCACTCCGCAACCAGTTCGCACCATTCCACAACCAGTTCGCACCACTCCGCAACCAGTTTGCACCATTCCGCAACCAGTTGGCACCACTCGGCAACCAGTTCGCACCACTCCGCAACCAGTTCGCACCATTCTGCAACTGGTTTGCACCACTCCGCAACCAGTTCGCATCACTCCGCAACCAGTTCGCACCATTCCACAACCAGTTCGCAATACTCCACAACCAGTTCGCACCACTCCGCAACCAGTTTGCACCACTCCGCAACCAGTTCGTACCACTCCGCAAGCAGTTTGCACGGCTCCACAACCAGTTCGCAACACTTCGAAACCAGTTCGCACCACTCCGCAACAAGTTCGCACCACTCCAAAACCAGCTCGCACCACTCCGCAACCAGTCCTCATCAGTCCACAACCAGTTCCCACCACTCCACACCCAGTTTGCACCACTCCACAATCAGTTCGCACCACTAGACAGCCGGTTCGCACCACTCCGCAACCAGTTTGCACCACTCTCCAACCAGTTGGCACCACTCTGCAACCACTTTGCACCACTTCGCAACCAGTTCGCACCACTCCGCAACCAGTTCCCACCACTCCGCAACCAGTTCACACCACTCCGCAACAAGTTCGCACTACTCCGCAACCAGCTCGCACCACTTTGCAACCAGTTTGCACCACTCCGCAACCAGTTCGCACCACTCCGCAACCAGTTCCCACCACTCCGCAACCAGTTCACACCACTCCGCAACAAGTTCGCACTACTCCGCAACCAGCTCGCACCACTTTGCAACCAGTTTGCACCATTCCGCAACCAGTTTGCACCACTCTGCAACCAGTTGGCACCACTCTGCAACCAGTTTGCACGACTCCACAACCAGTTCGCACCACTCCGCAACCAGTTCACACCACTCTGCAACCCATATGAACCACTCCGCAGCCAGTTCGCACCACTCCGCAAGCAGTTCGCACCACTCCGCAACGAGTTCGTACCACTCCGCAACCAGTTCGCACGACTCCGCAACCTGTTCGCACCACTCCGCAACCACTTCCCACCACTCCGCAACCAGTTCGGACCACTCCGCAACCAGTTCGCACGACTCCGCAACCTGTTCGCACCACTCCGCAACCACTTCCCACCACTCCGCAACCAGTTCGGACCACTCCGCAACCAGTTCGCACGACTCCGCAACCTGTTCGCACCACTCCGCAACCACTTCCCACCACTCCGCAACCAGTTCGGACCACTCCGCAACCAGTTCGCACGACTCCGCAACCTGTTCGCACCACTCCGCAACCACTTCCCACCACTCCGCAACCAGTTCGGACCACTCCGCAACCAGTTCGCACGACTCCGCAACCTGTTCGCACCACTCCGCAACCACTTCCCACCACTCCGCAACCAGTTCGGACCACTCCGCAACCAGTTCGCACGACTCCGCAACCTGTTCGCACCACTCCGCAACCACTTCCCACCACTCCGCAACCAGTTCGGACCACTCCGCAACCAGTTCGCACGACTCCGCAACCTGTTCGCACCACTCCGCAACCACTTCCCACCACTCCGCAACCAGTTCGGACCACTCCGCAACCAGTTCGCACGACTCCGCAACCTGTTCGCACCACTCCGCAACCACTTCCCACCACTCCGCAACCAGTTCGGACCACTCCGCAACCAGTTCGCACGACTCCGCAACCTGTTCGCACCACTCCGCAACCACTTCCCACCACTCCGCAACCAGTTCGGACCACTCCGCAACCAGTTCGCACGACTCCGCAACCTGTTCGCACCACTCCGCAACCACTTCCCACCACTCCGCAACCAGTTCGGACCACTCCGCAACCAGTTCGCACGACTCCGCAACCTGTTCGCACCACTCCGCAACCACTTCCCACCACTCCGCAACCAGTTCGGACCACTCCGCAACCAGTTCGCACGACTCCGCAACCTGTTCGCACCACTCCGCAACCACTTCCCACCACTCCGCAACCAGTTCGGACCACTCCGCAACCAGTTCGCACGACTCCGCAACCTGTTCGCACCACTCCGCAACCACTTCCCACCACTCCGCAACCAGTTCGGACCACTCCGCAACCAGTTCGCACGACTCCGCAACCTGTTCGCACCACTCCGCAACCACTTCCCACCACTCCGCAACCAGTTCGGACCACTCCGCAACCAGTTCGCACGACTCCGCAACCTGTTCGCACCACTCCGCAACCACTTCCCACCACTCCGCAACCAGTTCGGACCACTCCGCAACCAGTTCGCACGACTCCGCAACCTGTTCGCACCACTCCGCAACCACTTCCCACCACTCCGCAACCAGTTCGGACCACTCCGCAACCAGTTCGCACGACTCCGCAACCTGTTCGCACCACTCCGCAACCACTTCCCACCACTCCGCAACCAGTTCGGACCACTCCGCAACCAGTTCGCACGACTCCGCAACCTGTTCGCACCACTCCGCAACCACTTCCCACCACTCCGCAACCAGTTCGGACCACTCCGCAACCAGTTCGCACGACTCCGCAACCTGTTCGCACCACTCCGCAACCACTTCCCACCACTCCGCAACCAGTT
The DNA here is from genome assembly GCA_023375785.1 of Penium margaritaceum. NCBI lineage: Eukaryota > Viridiplantae > Streptophyta > Zygnematophyceae > Desmidiales > Peniaceae > Penium > Penium margaritaceum. The sequence goes on from SZWC01026072.1 coordinate 29,220, forward strand.
CGGACCACTCCGCAACCAGTTCGCACGACTCCGCAACCTGTTCGCACCACTCCGCAACCACTTCCCACCACTCCGCAACCAGTTCGGACCACTCCGCAACCAGTTCGCACGACTCCGCAACCTGTTCGCACCACTCCGCAACCACTTCCCACCACTCCGCAACCAGTTCGGACCACTCCGCAACCAGTTCGCACGACTCCGCAACCTGTTCGCACCACTCCGCAACCACTTCCCACCACTCCGCAACCAGTTCGGACCACTCCGCAACCAGTTCGCACGACTCCGCAACCTGTTCGCACCACTCCGCAACCACTTCCCACCACTCCGCAACCAGTTCGGACCACTCCGCAACCAGTTCGCACGACTCCGCAACCTGTTCGCACCACTCCGCAACCACTTCCCACCACTCCGCAACCAGTTCGGACCACTCCGCAACCAGTTCGCACGACTCCGCAACCTGTTCGCACCACTCCGCAACCACTTCCCACCACTCCGCAACCAGTTCGGACCACTCCGCAACCAGTTCGCACGACTCCGCAACCTGTTCGCACCACTCCGCAACCACTTCCCACCACTCCGCAACCAGTTCGGACCACTCCGCAACCAGTTCGCACCAGTCCGCAACCAGTTCGCACCACTCCGCAACCAGTTCGCACCACTCCGCAACCACTTCGCACCACTTTGCAACCAGTTCGCACCACTCCGCAAGCAGTTCGCACCACTCCGCAACCAGTTCACACCACTCGGAAAATGGTTTGCACCACAATGAAACCAGGTCGCACCACTCCGCAACCAGTTCGCACCACTCCACAACTAGTTCGCACCACTCCACAACCAGTTGGCACCACACCCCAACCAGTTTGCACGACTCCACAACCGGTTCACAACACTCCGCAACCAGTCCGCACCACTCCACAACAAGCTTGTACCACACTGCAACCAGTTCACACCACTTCGCAACCAGTTCGCACCACTCCGCAACCAGTTCGCACCACTCGGAAACCAGTTCGCACCACTCCGCAATCAGTTCGCACCACTCTTCAACCAGTTCGCACCACTCCGCAGCCAGTTCGCACCACTCCGCAACCGGTTTGCACCACTCCGCAACCAGTTCGCACCACTCCGCAACCAGTTTGCACCACTTTGAAACCAGTTCACACCACTCCACAACCAGTTCGCACCACTCCGCAACCAGTTCGCACAACTCCGCAACCAGTTCGCAACACTCCGCAACCAGTTCGCACCCCTTTGAAACCAGTTCGCACCACTCTGCGACCAGTTCGCACCACTCCGCAACCAGTTCGTACCACTCCGCAACCAGTTCACACCAGTTTGCAACCATTTCACACCACTCGGCAACCAGTTCACTCCACTCCGCAGCCAGTTTGCACCACTCCGCAACCAGTTCGCACCCCTTTGCAACCCGTTCGCACCCATGCGCAACCCTTTCGCATCACTCCGCAACCAGTTGCACCACTCCGCGACCAGTTCGCACCGCTCTGCGACCAGTTTGCACCACTCAGCGACCAGTTTGCACCACTCTGCAACCAGTTCCCACCACTCCGCAACCAGTTTGCACCACGACGCAACCAGTTCCCACCACTCAGCAACCAGTTCGCACCACTCCAAAACCAGCTTGCACCACTCCGCAACCAGTTCGCACCACTCCGCAACCAGTTCGCACTACTCTGCAACCATGTTGACTTTGACTTCCGACTTTTGGGGTAAAAGTCTAAGTCGGAGATTCGGTCAAAGTCGACTTAAGGTCGACTTAGATATTGGTAGTGGCATATAGATCACGAGGCGCTGGTTCCAGCGCAATTATAATCGCTACATTCCGTTGGGATTTGAGGAAGTTATGACTATTCAAACTTGGGATGTGCAGAAAAACCTCATGCAGCTACGTTTTGTTTACAAATGGCTTCCTATGACACCATATACATGTTACATATGCAATCAGCCAAGTGTTGAAAGACACGTAAATAATATTTTTAACAATAGTGTACTTGAGACACAGTACTTTGCATACCATAATGAGCCTCCTAACCAGTTGGAGGAAAACCGATTTCCGACTTGGCTCGTCAGGAGCCGACTTGCGACTTTCCACTTCGGACATGGCCATCGACTTCGACTTCCCAAAGTCAACATGGCTCCGCAACCAGTTCGCATCACTCTGCAACCAGTTTGCACCACTCCGCAACCAGTTCACACCACTCCGCAGCCAGTTTGCACTCCTTCCGCAACCAGTTCGCACCATTCTGCAACCAGTAAGAACCAATCCGCAACCAGTTCGCACCACCCTGCAACCAGCTAGCATCACTCCGCAACCAGTTCGCACCACTCCGCAACACGTTCGCACCACTCCGCAACCAGTTCGCACCGCTCTGCAACCACTTCACACCATTCCGCAACTGGTTCGCACCACTCCGCAACCAGTTCGCACCACTCCGCAATCCGTTCGCACCACTCCGGAACCCGTTCGCACTACTCCGCAACCAGTTCACACACTCCGCAACCAGTACTCACCACTCTGCAACCAGTTCACACACTCCCATCAATCCAAAACCAGTTTGCACCACCCCGCGACCAGTTCGCACCACTCGGCAACCAGTTTGCACCACTCCGCAGCCAGTTCGCACCACTCCACAACCAGTTCGCACCACTCCGCAACCAGTTTGCTCCACTCCGCAACCAGTTCGCACCACTCCGCAACCAGTTCGCCCCACTCCGCAACCAGTTTGCACCACTCTGCAGCCAGTTCGCATCACTCCGCAACCAGTTCGCACCAATCCACAACCAGTTCGCACCACTCCGCAACCAGTTCGCACCACTCCGCAACCAGTTCGCACCACTCCGCAACCAGTTCGCACCACTCCGCAACCAGTTCGCACCACTCCGCAACCAGTTCGCACCACTCCGCAACCAGTTCGCACCACTCCGCAACCAGTTCGCACCACTCCGCAACCAGT
>SZWC01026074.1:7343-33318 GCA_023375785.1 Penium margaritaceum
TGCTGGTACTCTGTTGCACACTGCTCGTGTGAAATGTCGTGCTAGTACTCTGTTACACACTGCTCATGTGAAATTTCGTGCTGGTACTATGTTGCACACTGCTCGTGTGAAATGTCATGGTGGTACTATGTTGCACACTGCTCATGTGAAATGTCATGGTGGTACTCTGTTGCACGCTGCTCGTGTGAAATGTCATGCTGGTACTCTGTTGCACACTGCTCGTAGGGCTGGTAGTTCGATTTTGATTCGATAACATCAAATCAAACATCGTGCAAATCGCCTGTTTTGATCTTTTCTAATCAATCGAAGATTATGCGTTCGATCACAGATCAAATTGGTCAAGGTGCCTCTCCCCCAAAATCATAATCAGATCGCAGATCATGTCTGAAACCGATTTAATCGTCATCTTGGGGTTTTCCTCCTTGAGACGTCCATATCTGCGGTTTGAGGCCTTCGATTTCGATTTTAAAAATTGGATTAATCGTTTGCCACAGATCAAAATGATCGTTTTTTCGCGCGCACAGAGAATCAAAAGCGAATCCCCAAGCAAATTGACGCCTTCGATCTGGTCGAGTGCGATCCAAATCGAGGTGCGCATAGTTGAAATTCCGATTCGATCCAATTTTTTGGCTCAGATTGAAAAATCGAACTACCAGCCCCAACTGCTCATGTGAAATTTCATGCTGGTACTCTGTTGCACACTGCTCGTGTGAAATGTCGTGCTGGTACTCTGTTGCACACTGCTCATGTGAAATGTCGTGCTAGTACTCTGTTGCACACTGCTCGTGTAAAATGTCATGCTGGTACTCTGTTGCACACTGCTCATGTGAAATGTCGTGCTGGTACTCTGTTGCACACTGCTCATGTTAAATGTCGTGCTGGTACTCTGTTGCACACTGCTCATGTGAAATGTCGTGCTGGTACTCTGTTGCACACTGCTCATGTGCAATGTCGTGCTGGTACTCTGTTGCACACTGCTCATGTGAAATTTCGTGCTGGTACTATGTTGCACACTGCTCATGTGAAATGTCGTGCTGGTACTCTGTTGCACACTGCTCATGTTAAATGTCGTGCTGGTACTCTGTTGCACACTGCTCATGTGAAATGTCGTGCTGGTACTCTGTTGCACGCTGCTCGTGTGAAATGTCGTGCTGGTACTCTGTTGCACGCTGCTCGTGTGAAATGTCGTGCTGGTACTCTGTTGCACGCTGCTCGTGTGAAATGTCGTGCTGGTACTCTGTTGCACGCTGCTCGTGTGAAATGTCGTGCTGGTACTCTGTTGCACGCTGCTCGTGTGAAATGTCGTGCTGGTACTCTGTTGCACGCTGCTCGTGTGAAATGTCGTGCTGGTACTCTGTTGCACGCTGCTCGTGTGAAATGTCGTGCTGGTACTCTGTTGCACGCTGCTCGTGTGAAATGTCGTGCTGGTACTCTGTTGCACGCTGCTCGTGTGAAATGTCGTGCTGGTACTCTGTTGCACGCTGCTCGTGTGAAATGTCGTGCTGGTACTCTGTTGCACGCTGCTCGTGTGAAATGTCGTGCTGGTACTCTGTTGCACGCTGCTCGTGTGAAATGTCGTGCTGGTACTCTGTTGCACGCTGCTCGTGTGAAATGTCGTGCTGGTACTCTGTTGCACGCTGCTCGTGTGAAATGTCGTGCTGGTACTCTGTTGCACGCTGCTCGTGTGAAATGTCGTGCTGGTACTCTGTTGCACGCTGCTCGTGTGAAATGTCGTGCTGGTACTCTGTTGCACGCTGCTCGTGTGAAATGTCGTGCTGGTACTCTGTTGCACGCTGCTCGTGTGAAATGTCGTGCTGGTACTCTGTTGCACGCTGCTCGTGTGAAATGTCGTGCTGGTACTCTGTTGCACGCTGCTCGTGTGAAATGTCGTGCTGGTACTCTGTTGCACGCTGCTCGTGTGAAATGTCGTGCTGGTACTCTGTTGCACACTGCTCATGTGAAATGTCGTGCTGGTACTCTGTTGCACACTGCGCCTGTGCAAGGTCGTGCTGGTACTCGTGCACCCTCTCCCTCGGGTCCAGTGCAGAGTTTCCAGAAACAGCACCAGTTGCAGCAGCAGCAACAGTTGCAGCAGCAGCAGCAGCGTTTTGGACATTGTATCACAATGACACGCATGAGCATTCTCAAGCCTCCTGGCTCCATTCTCTCTTGTGAGGAGAGAGTTGGGCCAAAAGCACACTCCCACCCATGCTTGCTGTAGTACGCTCATACACTCTTTACGATTTGAACACACTCCCACCCATGCTTGCTGTAGTACGCTCATACACTCTTTACGATTTGAACACACTCCCACCCATGCTTGCTGTGGTACGCTCATACACTCATCACGACTTGAACACACTCCCACCCATGCTTGCTGTGGTACGCTCATACACTCTTTACGATTTGAACACACTCCCACCCATGCTTGCTGTGGTACGCTCATGCACTCCCTGTGCTATGTCGAGCAGAGAACGAGTGGGAGCAACCATGACAGAGAACGTAAGCCGCGGCAGGGAGGGAGAGAGGGAGGAAGAGAGGGAGGGAGAGATAGAGGGGGAGAGCAAGGGGGGGGGGGGAGAGAGACAGAGACACAGAGAGAGACAGACACACACACACACACAGATACACACACACACACACACACAGAGAGAGAGAGAGAGAGAGGGAAGGCGCGCAAATACATTCACTGGCCGAAACAAACGATGCGGATGATAACTCCTCCAGAGTGCATTCACGTGCACCACCTTCCATACCAAACAGTGAAAGCCATCCACATCCTACCAACCGTGGCAGAGCGACCAGCACACAGGCACGGGGACTGCAAGCACAGTAAACACAAAAAACTGAGAGCAACAGCCATGACGCTCGCGGCAACGACTTGAACGAGTCTTGCAGACACTGCAAACTGCAATCCACAAACAGCCTGAAAGCCCTCAAGCCCCAAACCCCTAAAGCCCTAAACCCCTAAAGCCCTGAGGAAGAGCCAATGCAAACGTTCCAACTCACCCGCACGTCATTTTTCCGTTCACGAGTGTAATCCTCCTCGGACCTACATATCACCTTAATCTTCATCTCTCCCTCCTCCTCCTCCTCCTCTCCCTCCCCTCCCTGCTGCTGGTGCCGCTGCTGTTGCCGCTAATGCTGCTCCTTCTGCTGCTGCTGCTGCTGCTGCTGCTGCTGCTGCTGCTGCTGCTGCTGCTGCTGCTGCTGCTGCTGCTGCTGCTGCTGCTGCTGCTGCAGCTGCTGCTGCTGCCGCTGCCGCTGCTGCTGCCTCTGCTGGTAGTGGTGGTGCTGGTGCTGCTGCTGCTGCTGCCGTCGCTCTCCCGCTATCTACTGCTGTTGCTGCTGCTGCTGCTGCTGCTGCTGCTCCTGCTGCTGCTGCTGCTGCTGCTGCTGCTGCTGCTGCTGCTGCTGCTGCTGCTGTTGCTGCTGCTTCTGCTGCTGCTTCTGCTGCTGCTCCAATTTCTGCTGCTTCTGCTGCCGCGGACACTGCTGCTGCTAGGACACTGCTGCTGCTACTCCATCTGCTGGCGCCGCCGCTGCTACCGCTGCGGCCCGCGAGCCACGACTCCGGATCTTCAGCTTTCCCTGCTGCGAACTCGGCGACGCTGCTGCCTGAATCGCAGCGGCTGTAGCGATGTGGCAACCGCAATGATGGACCGCGTTCCCAATGAACAGCGACGCTTGCGAGTCTAGAATGTTTCCCGCCCACGGAAAANATGCTTCTAACCTCATTCGTCGAGTAAGAAAGAAACGGTTCCAATCATTGGGAGAGCAACCAATTCTCCTTCACAGTGCCGATTCACACTGTCCGACTTTGATGGGCAGGATTCTTAATTCTTTGGGGGCCCGTCGAGCGCCACGTCCCACAACAAACCTCGCCCGTGCACCACCATGAAAATTAAGTGTCCTTGCGGTGAGGGGGAAACGTAGGTTTGATGGTATATCCTGCAAGATGTTTCTCTAAAATTCAAAAAATATCGTGTTTATGAACATCTTCATCTCAGGCATTGCAATCGATTCTATTTGTTTCCACGAATACGACATTACCCACACTATGGGAGCATTACCACATAGGCAAAGATCACAGCCTAATCATCAAGAATACACGGGTGGCATGTCATTAGTTTTTTTTGCCACTTCTTTTGGAACATTCATCAAGGGCTGCAGGTTCTCGCAGGCAAATTCTTTGCACTGTGTCTCGTCCCCAAAACTTTGAGTAAAAATGAAAATCAATGTGTTTTTTCAGAGCCAATACATGCACAATTCCATCTAGATATTTGTATCGTAAATGCACCAACTCAAACAAGGGACCCTTGGTTTCACCCCAGTATAAATCAGACTTCTAAACAAAATTTCCCACTGCGTTACCTCGACACCTCTTGGCCATGGGAGTGGTCATCCCATTGCACACGCAACTGGTGGTATTGCAACCGTCGCACTCATTGTTTTGGCTTTTCTTGTTAAAACATTTTACCAATGGAGGCCCATTGTTGAGATGACCCATCAAAGGGTAGTGTACTTAACATTCTATGAGCTGAGAAGGGAAACCACCATTCCATGGCGTGTTTGAAATGCACACATGCAAGTGCGAGCAAAACACCCTCCTTCACAAGCATTCTCCACACACCAGCGTGAATTGGATTTCTTTCTAGCTCCTCCTCATTCTCCTCCATACATCTATGATCAAGCGCGTGTGACCTCAAACTCGAGCTTCAATCCCAAACTTCATAAATAGGCTAGGATATTCCCCAAGGCCATATGATGCCCTGAGAATGCTAATGAGGAGAACACCTTGTTACATCCAACTCCTCAACGAATTTTGTCAAAGCGACCCCTCATGACGCAGCGTTACAGGCATAGCTCAACTGCATTGACAAAGACCTAAGTTAGGCCTCATTACAGTTCTCTCTCTTGTATGTATGAACTCAACATGACCGAGACTTTTCATAAAATTTCACTTACTACAAAGTACAAGTTATCCAACTATCCCACTTCTTTGAATCATCTTGTACTCTGGACCTCATCCATGTAAACCATCCATGATTTGCTCAATGTGACACGTGATGTCAAAGCGCACTAGTCCTCAAGAGGCACCTGACGCATTCAGTACAAGGTGAAAATCCTTGCACAATTGTATCGTGCATCTCTTTCTAGAAGCAAGCACACTTTAGGACAATGATGATAAACAGAGTTAGCGTACCCGATGATGGGTAGTAGGACTGAATGGAAATGATTTTGACGATGCATGATCAGAAGAACATAGTCAACGACACTCACCAGGCACACTACACAAAGTGGTAACCTTTGTGACAAATGGCACACCACGAACGACTCCAATGGCCAATCCAATGACAAGCCTCTCAGAATCCAAAGCACCTAACGCATAACGCTCGATGTGGCCACATGACATGTGTAACTTGGAAAGCAATCTTGGCTTGTCCACGTGGAGCCACGAGAGACAAAGGAGATCAAAGTAGCAATAATGCGACATCAACCTCATTTGCCTCTACACGTGACAATTTCGTAGCCATCCCGATGGATTCTGCAACCCTTTTTTAGGAACTGACTTAAGAGAAACCTCCATAATGCAACATTTATTGCTAGATGATGTAAAATTCAAGACATTGATAGGAGGCCAAAGGGACCCATTACCTCAAATACCATGTGATGACCAAGCTAAAAAAGCAAAATGATGAGATGTTTGGTTTGAGATTCATCGGGTTATCCACGTCGTCCTACGTTGCACCTATAGTCTTCATGATAGGAAACTAATGAGGTGTGAATGTGCATGGATTATCGAGCAATGAAAAAGAACACCATCAGGAATTGTTATGCATTTCACAAAAAGACGAAGTTATGAACCAACTGTATGCTAGAAGAATTGTCACTAAATTCAACCTATGGTATTGTCATCATTACAACCATGTCTTTGATAACAAAATCAAAATAATGCAAATTATAACAGATACAAGTACTTTGGTTTCAAATTTAAACCGTTTCAAATAACTAACACGCTTGCAACATTTATGGTGGCCATGAAAAACAGTTTTTATGAAGCTTGAATTTGTCGTCATATATCACTCACATCCTCGTGCATCGTTCGAAGTATTCTTGAGTTTTCGAAATAGATAAAGTTTATGGGGATCTCTCAAAGTGCAACTTCAATCAATGCTTGATCACGTTTTAAACCACATCATCTGAAGTGGATGAATAATCATGGACTTGAAGAAACTGGAGGTGGTCATCCTTTTTTGTGTTGACAATCTGGGGTACTTGAAGGTTTTTATAGGATTCTTCAACAAGTACCATCACCTCATAAAAGAATTTTGTTTGAATTTTAGTGCTACTTTATAACATAACTATTTGAAGCACCCAATGGATTTGGGGGTAAAAAATAAGGGGGGTTTAACTCTTCTAGAAAGTCTCCAACCTTGGTGCTAGCCTTACAATCGGCACAATCTATGGTGGAATATATCTTGCTCATAGTTGCATCAAATCAAGTAGTCAGATTTATTCTCCTCCGAGACAACAGCGGCTAAAAACAACCGGTCACATGTATGTCGAGAAAAGTACAAACGCTGCAAATTCTCTACATGGTGCATCAAAAAGAATAGATGGGAGGCATGCACGGGTACAAAACATGGCTATGTTTTTGCGAAGTACCAATCATGTACCATTTGCACCAATCACCATGCACTCAAATATCTGAAGACATAACCAAATCTGATCCATTTAAAATCTTGATGGATGAAATTCGTTCACTCCAAAATCAACCAGAAAATCGAGTAGCAAATTGATAGAATAAATGGCAATATGGCTGATGCATCCGTGGAAGTGTCAACATAAGACTGATACACCTGTTAGTGGAATATAAATCACCCCATATCCACCAATTCATAAAAAACAACGCCATATCCATTTTCATGGCCATGCCCGATCGGCGACTGAAGTCGCTCATGGAGCAAAGCAATGGGGGTGATGTGTCACCCCCTGCTACGCTCCCACCCACACCCTCCTTGCAAGAATCGCAATCAAGCAATCAGCCTTTTTTTAACTCACAAACCCCCATTCACGGTTTTAGAGTTTTCTATGTTTGCGTGGGTGAAGCCCATGCAAACATAGAACCCTACATCTACAAAGTGGGGTTTACAAGTCGAAAACAAAAAACAAGGCTAATCGCTTGATTGCAATCGAGTGAAAATGCCTTCTTAAAAAACAAACCCAAAAAACAAACCCCTTTATCCATGGAAACCAGTGTCAAACCCTACCCCAAAAGACACTCGGGGTTATAGGGACTTATTTTTGCGCGGGCTCGTGCTGGGCCCCACGGTAGCGGGACCGGACAAGTTCCCTTTCAACACATGGGGTATTTTGGTCCCCCAACTAAAAAATGTCGCAAACCTTTGTGAAAAAATTCACAAACCCCTCTATCAATGGGTTTATGATTTTTCTCTCATAACTCATGACGTCATTATATTTTTGCTCGATGGCATGAGGCATCAACATAGCATGTACATTTGGATGTAGCGTTTTTTGCATGCTTGCTGGATATAACGTTAATAAAGAAACAAAAATTTCAAAAAATTGATATGAGGTTGTTCATGTGTGAAACATGGATACCTCAATAGATATCAATAATTCTATGGGTACATGGTCACTTCGTCCTATAATAAATCAATTGGATTCTATGAGCTAATAAGTTTACTTGGTGGCCGATATCAGCATGTTGCTTATTGGTCAAGACCCGTACCTCATGAGGTTGTACGCAGAGGCTTACAAAACAAATTCACATATGACAACACCTACTGGCGGCAATGATTCCATGCCAAGTTGTAGTGCCATGAAACAAGGACCTATACAGGATTCTTTTGGAGTGCCACAATGGTGGTCTAGATTGATACTTTGGTGGGAAGAAGAGGTTCGATAAGTGAGAAACCAATGCTACTGGGACAGCATGCAATTGGATGTTGTTGAATTCACTAAGTTATGTGACATTTGTAAAAATCTCATAACATAAGGACTACCCCAACACTTGCCTATTCCAAAAGAGCCATGGGTCATAACAAGCATGGACTTTATAATGAGACTTCCCACCTCTTTTGAAAGACATAATGACATCCTCATGATGGTGATCGGGTCATGAAGAATTTTGCACTTCATCCGGACAACAACTAGTGTCACACTACATGACTACACGAGGTGCCATGTACCATCATCAGCCAAAAAAATGGTCGCTTAACCAGCCATTTTTTGTGCAAATTGATGACACGGTTTGGTGACAAGATCAAGCTATCAACAGTGCTCAAGCCTCTAAATACTGGGTAGTATGACAAAACCAATCAAATGCTTAAACAATTTCTTTGCATGTGATGTAAGCCTATGGGAACTAACTTGTCATCAATATTTCCAACCATCAAACTTGCATACAAGTTGGCAAGTTCAAACACAACGGGAAAAATACCATTCAAGGTGGTGTATGGTAAATGTTTTGCCACACTAGCATGACTTTGTAGCCAAAGAAATCCCTCCATGTTTTACATGCATCGGCTCAAAACATCCACCTTTTTGGTGGATATACACCATATCCTTGCAAAGATGCAAATGAGGATGAAGCGAGTAATAGATTCACGATGTATTGAAAACATCTTTAGTACTACCAATCGCTTCCTACCCTACTCTAAGAATATCAACCAACACGGACAAGACTTCATGCAACTCATACCCCCCATAGTTGAGACCACTTAAACTTAAGAAAATACAAACTCCCGTATTCACTCCACTATCACTACCCAACATCACGGCAATGCATCTGGTCTTCCACATCAGCAAACTAAAGGCCTACCAAGATCCCAACAAGAGATTCCATCGTGTAAACCTCACCCTTCCACCTCCCATCTAAGCGAATGGAGAAATGGGGTACACAAATAATGATGTTCTAAAATATCAATAGCATGGTAACATGACAGAGGATCGCATTGTGGCATGGCTCCAACACCGTGCACAATAGATTAGAGCCTTGTAAAAGCCTCCAAGATGTCGATCATTCTATTGGGAGTTGTTACAAGAGTCGTTGGCTAATGTCTACAAACATATAGGATGTTGCGACTACAAGGGGAAAAGTGTTATGTCCCAAACGTGTACAAGTCCTTGAAGTCTACAAGTGGAAATGTTTTGCATTGCATCTATGGCCCACTGCACGTGAACCTCAAGAATTTCATGCCAATTGGTCGATAGTTTTTGGCCACCTTCCCTAACCTCCGACGTTGCATTCCCAAAAGTTTGCAAAAACTCCACCACTTTGTACAATGGTCAATAGGCCTATCGTAAACCATTTTAAAATTTTGAAGGTACCAAAATGCATAAGGAAATGCCTTAGTTTTTCCAACCTCCTCAGTTCTTGCAGAGTTTCTTAAAGTGACCACTTACGACCCGGTGTTGCCTGTGTCTCGACCATCTCAAAAACCAAAAACAAATGTTGCACGTGTCCCTTGACTCCAATGCTTAAGACCTGGCATATGCCCTATTGTGTTTCTTGATACTGGATGTACGCCCTCTACATGTCCAATACTCAACAGTGAGGTAAACTTTTTGCTCAATGAAAACTATTTAGTTGTCTGATTTCCCTTATTTATCTCCTCCTATGTACCTCTTCCCTGTTAACCATCCATATTCTGCTCGATAGAACACATCACGTCTAAAAACATATATTCAGCATGGGTACAAGTGTACAAATGTTTTCTCTTCAAACCATATGAGAGACTTGGAACAGCATAAATATGCCCTTTCTTATCCATTCAGGGAAGTAGACAAGCAATGTCAAGTTGAAAATGATGGTTTCCATGTATAAGTCAGTTTAACATGGTCAAGATGGAAGGGAATTCAAGAGCTTGGTTGTGCACAAAACATTCCATGGTAGATATCAACAAAACAATGTTTCCATCCCTAAAAAGATAGAACTTTGGCTTAAAAAAACAAAGGGGGATATTCATCTTGAAAACACATTCCTACAAGAAAGGGGAAAGAAAACTTCACGGTCTACCTATAGTTTTTAAATGACTCTCTTCTGGTCCAAAAACTAGAATTAGGAAACATTTAGATAAATACATTATTTTGCATGAATTATTTTTGAGGTAGCTATAGTAGGTCATCCATTAAAACATATAAATGAATGTGTTTTCAATTTTGTCAGGTATGGACGGAATCATTTGTAAAACATTCGACTGTTGTGAAGGTGGACTTTGTTTATTCTGATGTATTTATGTTTAGGTCTATCGTGTGACTTTTTGCATTGAAGAATGTGTTGGGACTCTCACATTTCATTTTGTTGTCATAAGTTCATCCATAACAAGGTGTAGAAAGGGACACACACTTTTCAAACTTGTCACACCACCCAATGTCATGTGTATATGTTTTGTGATTTTTTCTCCACGTAGTATATTAATCAAATAAGTCCCTCATCGTTATTCATGTAGTTCCACAAGATCATAAAAGAAATTGACAACAATCATACAAAAAAATCCAAAATCTCATCCACATGCCTTGAACATGGCAACCACCTTCAGAGAATACATAAGAAATACTTCCTTCCTGTCTCTTTATGGTAGTATGTAAATCTGACACTAACCATTTAACTTCCTAGTTTTCTGATTTTAATCACAAGAATAATGGCACAAAGAATGATGCTTATGAAAGTTTTGAAAAAAATGCATGTTTCATAATTTTGTCATAGTTAACAAGTTATGTTGTCTCTGAGAGAATCTTCAATTTAATTATAAATGACATTTACTACAAGGGAACTCGTAGACATGGCATCTTATTAATGATGTAAACATCTCATTTCTGACAATGGACACCAAAAAACAACACCAATTTCAATTAAATACGTGTACATTCAAATTTTATTAGTTATGTGAACATAATGGAGAATGTCATGAAGATATCTGCCTTCTGGTTACTATTCTCTTCAATCACTGGCAAGAATCTTTCATGTATTTGTGCCCTGGTTATAAATATGAATCATGGTTCTTCTAGGATGAAATGTAACAATACAGTAGAACTCTTACTTTAACAACTTGGCACGTACTAATAACTCACATGCTTTAAGGTGAAAAACAAAGGTTGCTTCAGATTTTTTGGGGTTCCTACCCTAAATCACAACATCACATGAACAAAAATCCATGCATGTTAAAACAACAAATGAGAAATCAAGATGTAACAAGGATGTGACATGTTGTAAATTGAAACGAATCATGTGCATATCCTTCTCCTAGATCCCTCACAAACTTGAAAAAAGAGTTACCTGTACATTGCCAGATGCCAATCCAAAACGGATCATATTCATGCATATTTTGTGATCCTCCTTAACATCATTGCACAACCCAACAAAAATTCATACACTCGATGATCAGTGTATAAAAAAGGGTGTTGCTGCATGCCAAAGTTTTTCAGGGAACATCCACATGAATGCATGATGGGAAATCCTAGATGTACATTCCTTGCATGCACTAAGAACTTTCATGGGATCTATGTGACATGTGTTAGTTTCTGCAATGATTCCATGTTCACTATTTTGTTCACTTCCCAATACAATTGTTGATACATAGTTTAACGGGTCAAGCAATTGGTCATACATGCAATCCTCTTGTTTTGGAGTGCGGTGCACCAATCAGTGAGGCACAAATAAGTAAACTCCCACAAAGCGCCAATACTAGGAGGTGGTCACTAAAGGATTGGGCGTAGAGGCCACTCTCTATGCTTTTGAGTAAGATGTCAGATTGCTCAAGTTTAGAATAAATGCTAGTGCAGATGACAACAGAAAGTTGCTCTTGCATAGCTGGGTGAGGTCGCGCAAAAGGGCATGGTAGTGGGCCGAGAAGGCGTTAGCGGTCACGATACTACATATCCTAAGGAAGTTGAAATGTACAATGAGTATGATCTAAGTAGCATTTCGAGTCACAGTGTTGCAACACCATATCACAAACTAATCCTAAGAGGGTTAGCGAGTGTGCAACGCACTGAGTGTGTGCTATAAGATCCAATCTCATCAGTGAGATTTTTTCGGGCCTCCTGTGATGAGGGCATCAACGGCACGGCCAGCCTCAAAATGTGACAGGAATGAAAGGTGGTTTGCACCAATGGATGTTCACCCTAGGCCCAAGTGATCTTCCTATGATGTACAAGTGAGAGACATGGTGAGATGTGGAGCGGGTGGTTCAAAACCATGCTAGTAAGGCTATGGCAATAAAAGAGCTTTGGCTATGGTTTCACCTGCGACTGCTATTGCGACTTTGAAATTTATGGATGAGGGTGGCATGGAAGAGGGGTAGAAGTAAAATGCAAGCAAATGGAAAATGTAGCATCAACACAAATAGTCATAGAATTGGTCATTGTAATAAGAGTCACGTTGTGAAATGACCAGACATGTAATTTTGTTTGCAAATAATGCGTGGTGCTTATGTTTGTACTATGGACATTGTCTAACAGCACATTGTGGTAGCAAGTGTAGCCTAATGTTCATGGCAGGCACGTGATAGGCTAACTCAAAGTCCAACATAATGCCCATCATCATGTATGTTGACACACAATGCGCTATGTCAATGAAAATCTAGCAGGGTTTTCCTTGCCCAACTAGACATGGGGAACATGGTTGGTGGTGTAAGAGAAGAGAATCCTCCTGGTTGCAAGACAGCCTAACCCATTACAGGAAAGACTCAGGATTCCATGGAATGAAGATAAGATTTTCGGAACATATGATGACTACGAGGCTCTTTATAGCTCACCAACTCTAGTTATGCTACAAGAAAGCGGTGGCAGTGCCAATGTAGTTGATGTTATTAAGACAGCGACAACATGTGCTAAGAAGACAATTTTGCATAGAGCTTGTGTGATAGTTATTGCCAAGAAGATAGAGTTTGTTGCTGTTGTTTACACCAGATGATGAAGATGGTGTGAAGACTTTAGGGAGGATGGTGTACTGATTTTAGATGTCTTGTTCGAAACAACTCCAAATGGACATCAGAGGCAACTATGACCATTACAAATGTAATGACATCGGATTTAGTTGACACGTGGGTAGTGATGTTCATAGAAGAAGCAACAAGAGGACCTAAGGAGAAGGCAGTTGTATTTTCAGCTTTCAATGCTCATTCAGCTACCGTTCTCTATGATGTACATGACACTTGTGAAGATGTTTTCAATGTCGAGGTTTTAGCAATGCAAGTATCTATGACTATTGCGAGAAGAGACTATGGATCAGGGAAGAGTGGCAATTTAGAAGATGGAGCAACCCGAGTCTCAGGTAGAGCTTTTAGTATATGTGCAATTGGTGTAGATGCAAATGTAGGCTGCTACTCTGTTACATTTCTCAATGTTGGTGAATATGGGCCAGGGGGTGAGAAAGGCAGGTGTGCACATATGAATGTTATTGAGGGTTTCAAAGTAAGACAAGAAGAATTACGGGCATTTAGTGAGGTTGTTTTTAAAATAGAAGACATTGTGTCACAATGAGACATGGAGTCGTCCAACACTGTGTTGCATGCTCGGTCTACCTTTGCAATCTGCACATGCTTAGTATTCAAATAGGTTGTACTTGTCACTCGAAATGTTGCCAGGCTAAAATTGGTGCCTCTCGAGCACCCAACCGTGCTCTTGCTTCTCCTTGTTAGTTATAAGTGTAAGATCAGTCTAGTCTCGATCAGTGGTATCCCCCAATGAAGGAGGGATTGGCTTAGCTTCAGGTGGGAATGTTACATAGGCCACCACTAGAGTAAGAGTCAAAAAATAAATCTTCCGTGAGGAGGTTACGCCTATGTGAGATTGCCCAGAGGGGCAATGAGGGATATGGTAGCGGTCATAACCAAGAAGGTCTTTACTTTAGCCCTTTGGCCAACAAGAAGCGATTGAGATTAGTAGGATATTCTTGTTCCCGTTGCTACCACCACACTATGACTATTATTATGCTATTGTAGCCGCTATTGTGTTAAAGTAAATATGGCTATTTCCACTTCTACATAGGTGCTTTTGCCAAGATTACCTTAGTTGCTTTTTATTGAAGATGGTGTAAATGTTTCCACCACTGCTCTACTATTGCTATTATTGTACTCCTGTAACCAATGTTGTTCTAAAGAAGTTACAAAAGTTGTTCTTCCTCCTTTACGTCTGCTGTTCACGAATGGTTTAACAAAGAGAGAGCTTGGTTAGCATCTCGACCAACTTTTTTCATTTTTGTAGGGTTTAGCAACAAGGAACGCCGAGGTTAGATCACAGCCACATAGACCTACTTTTAGGATAAATGTATCTGCACTGGTAGGAAAGGATGCAACAAGAGGTATTGAAATATAGCAGTGGTCCATGGAGAGTGCAGTAGGAGTGTTAGAGGAGTGCATTGAGAGGGTTGGAATGGTGCTATGGGACTTTAGTGAGAGCGTGTGAGAGTATTGAAAGAGAGATACAAGAGTACAATTGAATATTGCAAGTGTATAGGGAGATTGTCGTAATAATGAATGAACACAACTGTAACTTTGTGATGGTAATTATGAAGTTCGGTAGAGGAACCCATCCTCAATGTGTATCCTTTCACACATCTCCCATTGTGCTCCAACATTAGTATATAGAAGGAAGAAAACTAGTTATGGGATATCAAGTAAAGAGAACAAATTTGTTGGAGTGATACACACGCCATGGGTTGAGGATATACACTTAAGCAACAAACTGCCAGTCAAAAAGTAGATAAACCAAAGGAAATTGTCAAGGCTCAATGTCATGTGGTGTTGATGCATGAAATATACCTCATCAACAAGTATTACAAACCCATCAGAAAGCGGTTTGTGATACTTGTCCGTTAGATTTTTATTGGATCTGCAAGGAGTTTGAGACTCCCCATGCCTACCCGGCCCTGTTACCGCGAAATGGAGATGGAATTCTTCAAGGTTTGATGCTTCAAACAGAGGGTTTACTATCAACAAAAATGTGCTTATCATGCTTCTTTTAGCTGGCAACAAGAATCATTGATCCTCCCTTGTAATCAACGAACTCAAGCTAATCAACAATCAGTGACAAAAGTAATCAGTTTTTTACCTCGCCAACCGTGAATAGAACTTCCATTGATCAACGGCTGGCAAGTTATTCTATTAGTGACTTTTGTCGCTGAACATTGATCACTCTAATGACCATGACTTTTTTCTCTCTCTTGGAGATTCATGTCGTGATCAAGCATGGAAACGGACAGGGTGTATAACTTTGTTTTTACCAATGTTGGGCGGATGAGAGTCACACTTCGGTAGTAGGTAGGCATTGATGATGATTATCTCTATGAGAAACGGAGAATGGTATGACTTGGCGCTGGCTCTTCCGCCATTGTTGAGTGGAGCTGACCGCCGAGCTGACACCTTGGTATGCTGTGTTGGTGAGAATACATTCATTTTCATTTGCCAGCTGGCAGTCTTGATACTCAATGAGAAGCATCTTGCAGATGTACTCGTCAGACAGTTTAGTCTCATGCATGAACTTAAGCACCTTGCAAACATCATCTCAGTCAGCAATCAGGTCGTTGAGGAGGAACGTCGCAAAGACGGGCTAAGATATGGGTGCATCTGTCACTTTGATTCTGTCACGTAGTGACTTGGCTTTATTGACATACACTGCAATGCACTCGAATTTGCTAAGATTGATGTGTGAAACTTGTGTAATAAGGTGGGACTTTAATGTATATTTGCTGGACATATATTTCCTTACAAGGTAGGAGCATGCTTGCTTTGCCCACCTTGCCATGCCCTCGTACATCCAAATTGCTTCCTGGATGACATTGCCATGTTGGGATTTGTAGTGTGTAGCAAGGACTAGGTTCCTTGCTTGCAAATGATAATTTCTTCTGCAGCAAGCTAGCAGACAGCTCAGATGGACTTTGGAAACTAAGGAGCTGACAGCCGAAAGAAAACTTGATGTGATATCCAAAGTGCAAGTATGGTACTTGAGAATGTTTAGCCTCATAAAAGATTGACATAGAGCTCCACCACTGTTTTTGCCCACGCAAGGTGCAATGCCTTGCTAGGCCGTCAAGGTAGTCAAATGCAAGGGGTCTTGGTCTAGCACCATCTTCCAGGTACACATGCCTCCTGGTAGTAAGGACTTCCTCCTTCCCAGACTAGCAGAGC
Source organism: Penium margaritaceum (assembly GCA_023375785.1). Classification (NCBI taxonomy): domain Eukaryota; kingdom Viridiplantae; phylum Streptophyta; class Zygnematophyceae; order Desmidiales; family Peniaceae; genus Penium; species Penium margaritaceum. The sequence goes on from SZWC01026074.1 coordinate 23,501, forward strand.
ACTTCAGGACTTATGGATATCTCCAGGGCAAACTCCAACACAACCTTGGTCCAAGGTGCTTCCAAATGCCAAGTGTTGTAAGGCTTTGAAATGAAAGATTAGTCCTCGTGAGATACAGAGATGTGCTAGGGCCACCACCTTTTACAATCGCGCACCCAGCAAATTGATTGACTTGCTTGAAAGCAGAAGCTTCCTCCGGTGCACGGTGAATTTTCAGCGTAGTTTGAATCTTAGAGCTTCTCACACACATCTGAGAGCAATAGATCTCCATAGCCTTAATGCTCAATTCCTAGCTCTCCTCACATATCAGTGAGAATAGTAGACCTTTGTAGCCGTAATCCTTGCATTCAAACTGGCCATGCACCTTGTCTTGGTGGCGAGCAGAGAAGCATGCTGGATTGTGGCCACGGACTGTCTATGCCAATGCTCCCAACCAGGAGCTCACACACTGCCTCATGCTAGAAGCCCAGTCAGGCCTTGGCCCACCTGACCGCCGCGCTTAGTCGCGGTGATCAGCTGCTAGTCCCTGCCATACTAGAGCCATCCGTCATAGCTTGTGCATGTCACACACTATTCTATAGTCCAAGCCCTGGTTCCCACCATTGGACATGAATATTCATGTCCAATGGACATGAATATTCATATATTCACGGCCCCGCTCCCAGAATCCACGGAGAAAACTCTAACTCCACGTATCTTGATCCGATTGCGGATCCAAGTGCGCCATATTGAAGCACCAAACCAGCACAATCATCACACCGACGAACAACGTACAACTCCACAAATTTTACCACAATGGGTAAAATTCCATTTGAAGTGGTCCCACCACACCGTCAGGAATTAAAAAGAAAAGCAACACTCTTGCACCGACATCCACGGACAAGGTTTCTTGCGGGTCGAAACACGACATACTCTCAGGAAGATACAAGAAGTCCAAGTAGTTGACCAACATCATAGCAATGATGTGTTCAAGTCTGACACAAGTTTCCTCGTCTACTCTGCGAATACCAAATTCCTTGGACAAGAATTTACAAAGCTCACACCCTGACTGTTGGGACGATGTGACATGATGCAAACTCTTGTCGTCGCATAACTTTGCTTCTCCAAGAGCATGGCAATCCAACTAGTATTCTACTACAACATGCTCAACCACTACCGAAACCTTACAAAGAACTCCACTGGGAGATATGTCGCCCCCCCCACCTCTTATCCAGGTGGACGCAGATATGGAATCCGTGATTCAAGACATCCTTGGAAATCGACGCCATAGAAAATAAACCAGTACCTGGTCAAGTTGCATAGTTACTACATCGCGCACAACTTGGAACCATATAACAACCTCTGAGGCGTCGATTGTTTGATTGAAGGATATCATCGTTGTCAGCGACCAAGGTCCGATAACACGTTGAGACGGCTAAAACGGAGGGCAGTGTCACGTCTCAAACATGTACGAGTTTCTGTCCTTTCATTCATGGCCTGCCGCTTGTCGACCTCGAGGACTTTACACCGTTTGGGCGAGGGTATTTTGGCCACCTACCCTGACCTCTGATGTTCCGGTTCCGAATGATTTGACGCTTTCGACCACTTTAGTGAAAGGTAGACTGAAGTATTCCAAACTGCATTGATGATTTGATACTTTTTAGTTGACTTTGCAACGACACTAGACTTTAATAAACCCACGCCTTGATATTCTCCAAATCCCCTGACTCCTTGGTAGAATTCCTCAAAGTGACCACTCTCTATGGGACGTTGCACACGCCCCTTTGCTGGAGCTTTGTAGATCGAATGAGTGCCTTATTGTGATATTCTTCATTATATACCTATGCTCAACTTGTTCAACACTTGTCATTCATGTACACTCATTATTTAGTACAATTTATCCATTTGTCCCAATTCCTTGAATCATCTTCTGCTTCGAACGTCATCTTACTGAACCACTAAGTAGTGAACGCTCCATGTGTCACTCAATGTTAAAATTTATTGCACATACAAATTTGTCAATCTTCCTAACTAACCAATTCATGCCCTTCTCTGCACCATGTTTTCGTTCACACTCTTAGGTTCCGCTCAATGTAGCAGCTCCAGTTGGGCTACATCATACTAAGTTTTTGAACGTTGGGCTACATGTGTTTGAAAAACTACGGATATTGGACAATGGTTGGCCCATGGGGTTGAAACATCACATGCCAGTGGATTTTGGAGAAAAAATGCTTTCCGTCCACGTTGGAACAACAAGCCCCGACCGCTCCTGTCACACAAGAATACGCCACATTCACCCCTGCCTTGCGATGAAAAATCTCATTTGCCCCTTTTACGCAGACGGGTTAAGGTCTAGAAAAAAATATACCTTTCGGGTTTCTGAAAGGGCAGCATATTGATGTGGCATGGCCTGCGGCATTGACATGCTCATGTCAGCTTTTTTTTGGCCCAATAATCACAACTGGAAAGAGAGATTTTTTATTCTCCCAGGAGTGGTTTGGGGGGAGTTTGCATGTGGGGTCCAAGAGCCCCCATGTGAGGAAAGGGACTCCACTGGACCCTACAGATACAAGGCCGAGTAGTTACCCGCACAAATTGAAGTCTTATAATCTCAAGTATAGTTATGGGGTGGGTTTGTCTAGAGTTTGTATATCGAGCAACGGCATACAATTGAAGTAATTTATGAAATTATGGAGATTTATCGACTCCCCGTTCCTGGAATGGATTCCAATTGACGTGTGTCGGTCGGAATCTCCGACGAAGTCCCCTCCCCCACCGGCTACACCTTCCATCAAGGCCCTCATTCGTGAGGGCCTCGACTGGATTTGACGACGTCTGTGTGGGGGTGGCTTGCAAAAAGAGGGGGGTTGTTAACTACAAGACGTATGTGAGTCCCTAAACTTTTCGTGTGGACATTTTTGTCATTACAAAAATAGCCTACTGCACGATGAGACCCAGTTTTCCACCCCGACTGTCAAGTGAATTTAGCCAACTACCCTAGTCCACTGACTAACCTTCTCGCATCTTCTGACAAATTTGACCACTTTCGAGAGTCAATTACAGAAGTGTCACAATCTTTCTTTCAATTTCTTGATGCATCGAGACACATCTTGATCTATAAAGATGCATCTTGCATCTTCACTATCAATCCTTGAAGCCCCCTCATTCCTTGGTGGAGCTTCTCGAATCCGACCATTCACAACGCGACTCTACAAGCGTCACGCGACAATCGACCCAACAACCCCGACTACTCCTCATTTGTAACTCGACACTTGTACGTATATGTTCTGCAATTTTGAAACTTGTCATCAAATTACACTCACCGTTGATTAAAAACTACTCAAGTGTTCCAAATTATCAATCCTATTCTGTCTTGTAGCATCTAACAGTTCACCATCTACTCTCAATTTGGCATATCATAACAGCAGTGAGAGCAGCAGCAGCTGCTGCAATATCAGCAGCAGCATGTGCAAATTCACCGCACCAATCAATGGAGGAAGGGGTGAGACTCTACAAGATGGACACACCAGTAGCAGGGCTTGGAGCTAAAAACCTTAGGGAAGAGGTAGCGCAAGGTGCAACAGACCTTGGTAGAACGGAGTGTTGAAATAGTATGCACCTTGTCCACTGCCTAGCTGGCTAGCTTCACATACGGACAAGGCATGCACTACTCTATGGAGTACATCCCCTTGGTCTGTTCTGAGATGGGCCAGGAATGCACTGCCCATAATGGGTATGTCCATTGTGGCTCATCATAGGAACCATACCTTTTTGGCTTGGTTGAATACGCACCGGAGTCTCACACGAGAAGTTGCGGGTTCAAACCCCGCGACGGCCGCAATTTTATTTGTAGCCCAAACTAGGACAGGAAGCTTCAAAGAAACTTACTAGAGCCTACCTTGAGGATGACACTTGGCGGTCTATGGACACGCCAAGTAGGACTGTAAGTTGAGATTGGCTCCAGTGGAGCTACTACAAGCAGAAGCTTTAGCAAAGCTCTGCAATTATAAAAGCCTGTACCTTGCATGCATCCATTTACAGTTCTTGCCTTTGAGACTCCTCACAGAGTGTCCAACTACAGATAGACACTAAAGACCAAAATGCGGACTTCGTGAGATTGCAAACCAAACGAACCTAAAGTGTGGAACCCTTGTTCGAGGGTGATTGTTATCTTGGTTGCAATACCAAGAGCGGTTGGCGGCCTCCCATATCGGGACCCGTTTTCTAGACCGTTGCTATACGGCGCATTGAAAGAGGATTATGGGTCCACACTTCTGGTTCTAAGGCACGCTTCCAAGACTGACTAGCGCGTGGTCTTGCAGGGCGCACAGGTACAACAGGGATACGACCATCGGACGGCTCCATCTACTCCATCGGCTCCATCGGCTTCTTCAAGTAGGGTGCACGCACGCGGCGGACTAGGGGACGAGGAACAGCTCTCTCCATGTTGGACAAGACCCTCGAGCCCCAACGGGATTAAGCTCTGCCCCTTTTTAGAAGGCAGTACAATCCCGAGTCCATTCTCTTACGACGGCATCATCACCTTAGGCGATCATAGACGGGAGGGGTATGCAACAGAACCAACTGCACCTTTGATAATGGTCGCAGTCAGCAGCCTCATCAACCTCATCGGCCTCAACGAAGCAGAGTAGCAGCAAGGCAAAGAAGATGAGCAACCGCCAAGAATGGCGGATCTGACTCAAGCCCGCCTTGAGGCGGGTATGTCCAAATTTACGGGGACAGGTTCTCCCTTGTGGAAATGGCAGATTGAGATTGTCATGAACGTACGTGGCTACCTCGACATCCTAAAAGGGATCGAGATTGTACCCGCTGATGCGACCGTGACAACGCATGCGACTGGACTTGTAGCATGGACAATGAAGAACAACATGGCTCTCGTCATTCTTGTGACGTCCATCAACGAGACTCAACACTCCCACATCATAGGATGCACGTTGGCTACCGAGGCCTACGCAAAATTTGCACACGTGAATCAATCAAACGCCCTAGCAAGCCAACTCTTCATCTTCCAAAGGTTGATGTCAATGAGGGTGAGCGAAGGAGAATTGATACCCGCATTTTGGCAGTCATTCGACAACGTACTGCATGAGGTCCAGCAAATGGAATGGAATCTCGACTCCAACATGCGTGCCATGATCCTTCTAATGGCGCTGCCAGAAAGCTATGGGTCCTTGATCACCGTATTTGGCGGTTGGAAGGAGGCAGATCTGACGTACGAGGCTGTCGCCGAACACGTCCGCAACGAGTCCATGCGACGCAGTGGCAGTGAGGCAAACATCTCAGCCTATGCCTCTTGCTTCGGTGGACAAGGTGCAAGCTCTCGCTCCAGTCAAGGCAACAGCGAAAGCGGTGACGGTGGAGGGAAAGCCAATGGTGGGAGGAAGAGTTCNTCCATGCAACGCAGTGGCAGTGAGGCAAACATCTCAGCCTATGCCTCTTGCTTCGGTGGACAAGGTGCAAGCTCTCGCTCCAGTCAAGGCAACAGCGAAAGCGGTGACGGTGGAGGGAAAGCCAATGGTGGGAGGAAGAGTTCCAAGAAGCCCGGCAACTACCACAACTGTGGCAAGGCTAGGCACTGGGCTAGGGACTGCCGTATTCCCAAGAAAGAAGGAGGGAAAAAAGGTGGAAAGGAGAAGAAGGAGCTCACCAACATGATGGCTAGGGGGCTGCCCATGAAGGGCACAGCAATCCTTAGGCCCGGGGCATTCGCCCTTGACTCGGGCACCAACCACCACTCATCAAAAGAGAAGGGTGGATTTGTCTCCATGGCCGAATCTGTCATGCGCATCAAGTGTGCACATGGCGGCGTCGTCCAAGCCATGTGCGAAGGGGACAAGGTGATCACGTTCAACGTGAACGGTGCAGAGAAGACAGTCAACCTTCAAAAGGCGGTGTACATGCCCTCCTTTGTAGCCAACTTGCTATCCGTCTCACAAATCACCGACAACAACATGATAGTGATGTTAACTAACAAGGAAGCGGTGGCCCTAAAAAACGAGGACATCCAGATTTTGTACACCAAAGACGATCTCATGCTTCAAGTTCTAAGGCGTCGGATGAGGGACTTGCATGTGCCACCAAGACAGTGGCACCAGAGCCAAAGGATGCACCACCGCCAACCGTTGTGGCTGCCACATCAACCAAGGACACTGATGCTTAGCTGTGGCACCGGCGATTTGGCCACGTGACCAATAGCACACTACAGAAGATGCATGAGCAAGAGGTAGTCCACGGAATGTAAGGGTTTACAATTAAGCATGGCGAAGGGTGTACATTGTGTGAACCATGCCTCCAAGCGAAGGCAAAGAAGAAGCTGTTTGGGAGAGGAGGTCAACGAGCAGAGTATGTCTTGGAGCTGATACACACTGACGTGTGTGGACCCTTCTGCACACCGTCTAATGGAGGAAGTAAGTACTTCTTGACCTTCATTGATGACCACAGCCACAAGTTGTGAATCTACTTCCTCAAAACAAAGGAAGAGGTCAAGGAGAAGCTCCTCGAGTTCGTCGCCATGGTGGAGCGGCAAACGTCCAAGAAGGTGAAGACACTCCGAAGTGACAACGGGGGTGAGTACGAGGCATGCAATACTTGGCTCAAGCATCATGGCAATTTCCACGAGCAAACCACCCCTTACAACCCCCAAACCAACGGTGTTGCCAAGAGGATGAACTAGACCATACTCGGCCTGGTGCGAAGCATGCTCTTTGACGCCAAGCTCCCACCTCGCTTTTGAGCAAAAGCAGCAACAACGGCAACCGCCTTGCGGAAGCGTGGAAAGGAGCGGGACAAGCAGTTGAAGACCCCACAAGAAGCATGGTCGGAAAAGAAACCCAATGCATCTCATTTGAAGGTTTTTGGATCAATTGCATGGGTGAAGATCCAGACTGGAGAAGGTGGAGGCAAGCTTGACGCACGTTCCAGGAAGTGCATCCTGGTTGGGTACGACACGTCACACAAAGCCTATCGGCTTTGGGACCAGGCAGCAGGCAAGCTCATGAGGAGCTGTGACGTTGTGTACGATGAACGCACCCTTGGAAAGGGAGAGCTGCAGGACCCGACCCTCGCTCCCAAAGCGAGAGAGTTGATAGTATTGCTTGAGTTTGGAGACCAAGCACCCGATAACTGGCTCGCTTTGCCAACAGGTGGTAGGAAAGGAAGAATAGCTGTGGAGGATGACGCAACATCTGACTTGGACGCGGATACCGAGGTGTCCGGGGCTTCCGAGTCTGACTTGGAGTATGAAGAATCTTCTGATGACGACGATGACGGCGACAAACCACCACCTGTGGAAGCACCAGCACCAAAGCAAGAAGCGGCACCAGCACCCCGATTTGCGACCAAAGAAAGCACTTTTGCGGTATGAGGATGATTGGACCGGCCTTAGCTGGTCGTGCAGGACTCAGGGAGAGCCATCCACAGTGGCAGAGGCGATGAATGGCCCAGATGCGACCAAGTGGAAGGAGGCAGTGGACAGCGAGCTCGCGTCCATTGCTGAGAACGGCACGTGGGTGCTAGTGGATAGACCCGACAAGGCCCACGTGGTGGGATCCAAGTGGGTCCTCCAAGTGAGGAAGAAGCAAGACGTCAGCATCGACAAGTTCAAGGCAAGGGTAGTAGCTAAGGGATTCTCTCAATGCCTGGGCTCCGACTACGACAAGATGTTCGCGCCCATCGTGACCTTTGCCTCCATCCACTCTCTCCTTGGCATTGCAGCAGCATAGAACCTGGAGATACACCAGATGGACGTCAATACAACTTTCCTTTATGGGAAGCTTGACAAGGAAGTGCTGATGGAGGTGCCAGAAGGAGTCAAATCTCCCAAGGGCAAGGTGTGCAAGTTGGTGAAAGCGCTCTACGAGCTGAAACAGGCCCCAAGGATGTGGTACAAAGAGATTGACGGTTTCATGACCGGCCTCTCCTTTGCGCATTGCTAGATTGACCCGAGCATGTACGTGCACGATGATGGGAGAGGGTTGATACTGGTTGTACTGTACGTGGATGATCTGATCATCTGCTCGTCTTCGGTCGAGCTGCTGGATGAGGTGAAGTTTGACCTCGGCAAAAGGTTCAAAATGAAGGACATGGGTCCTCTCGAGTACTACCTCGGGATTGCCATCCACCACAACCGAGTAGCATGCACCATCAAACTCAACCAAACCAAATACATCAGTGAGGTACTGAAGCGCTACCACATGGAAGAATGCAAACCTATCAGCACCCCAATGACGACCGATACAAAGCTGAAGGCCTCCATGTTGCCAAGCAATGAAGCAGAACAAAGAGAGATGCAAGACATCCCTTACCAGTCCACCGTGGGTAGCATCATGTACGCCATGGTAGGGACTCATCCGGACATCTACTATGCTGTGGGACAAGTGAGAATAATCATGGCCAACCCTGGGCCACGACATTGACAGGCAGTCAAGCGGATCTTGCGCTACCTGCAGAAGACACGTCACATGGAACTCGTCCTTTGAGGCCAAAAAGGAACGGACCCCCTTCGCCTGAAGTGCTACACCGACAATGACTGGGGAGGAAATCTTGATGACAGGAAATCCACCTCTGGATACGTGTGCATCTTGAATGGCACTGCCATCTCATGGGCCAGCAGGAAGTAGGATTGTGTTTCTGTGTCCACGGCTGAGGTAGAGTACGTTGCTCTGTCTGAGGTGTGCAAGGAGACTCAATGGTTGCGCAGCCTGCTTGGCGAAATGACAGTGCCACAGAAGGACGCCATGGTTGTACACGTGGACAACATAAGCGCCATCTCGATGGCTGAAGACGAGATCATCTCCCAGAAAACGAAGCACATCGACATATGTTACCACTACTCACGTGACCTAGTCATGAAGAACGTGGTGGATTTGCAGCGCTGCGGAAAGGAAAGCATGCTTGCTGAGTGCATGACCAAGCCGCTGGAGAGCGACTTGCACTATGCAGGCATTCGTGGATTCGGCATGAGGAGTGCGGCAGAGGAAGAGTGAGCCCCAAGGCATTGATGGAGCCCAGTAAGCGACATATGGACAGAGGTGCAAGGGAGAGATCTGTTGAAATAGTATGCACCTTGTCCACTGCCTAACTGGCTAGCTTCACATACGGACAAGGCATGCACTGCTCTATGGAGTACGTCCCCTTGGTCTGTTCCGAGATGGGCCAGGAATGCACTACCCATAATGGGTATGTCCCCTCTGGCTCATCATAGGAACCAAACCTGTTTGGCTTGGTTGAATAGGCACCGCAATCTCAAGCGAGAGGTTGCGCGTTCTAACCCCATGACGTTCGTAATATTCTTTGTGGCCCAAACTGGGACAGGAAGCTTCTAGGAAGCTTACTAGAGCCTACCTTGAGGATGACACTTGGCGGTTTAAGGACGCGCCAAGTAGGACTGTAGGTTGAGGTTAGCTCCAGTGCAGCCACTACAAGCAAAAGCTTTAGCAAAGCCCTGCAAGTATAAAAGCATGTACCTTGCATGCATCCATTTACAATTCTTGCCTTTGAGACTCCTCGCAGAGTGTCCGACCAAAGGTAGACACTAAAGACCAACATGCGGACTTCGTGAGGTTGCAAACCAAACGAACCTAAAGTGTGGATCCCTCGTTCGAGGATGATATGTTATCTTGGTTGCAATACCAAGAGCGGTTGGCGGCCTCCCATGCCGGGACCTGTTTTCTAGACCGTTGCTATCCGGCTGATTGACACAGAGGTAGCCATATAACTGTCGGAAGCGGTGGTGGTGGTGTTGTTTCGTCACCATCATCGACTACCCTGCATGGAGGGGGATGAATTTGGTGCAGCCCCTAGTCTACTCCCTCTACCCA
>SZWC01026076.1:6570-20692 GCA_023375785.1 Penium margaritaceum
TACCTACCTTGAGTCTGTCTCCCAGGCCTAGCACCTATTAGAGCTGATCCACTTGGACCTGGTCCGAGTCCCATCCCCATCGAGTTATTGTCGGACTACATTCAGTCCTTACCTTAGCAAATTCTTTCACCTTAGATGCATTGGATCTATTAAATTTGCCACCAGAGCGACGCCACCTTGGCATTTTCCTTGTGGCTGCTCATGGCTGAGTGTCTCTCCCTTCATACCCTCCACACATTCTAGTCGGACCAAGGTGGAGCGTTCCTTCATGAGATGGACGTGTCCTTTACAGATAATGATTTCTTTCACAAGCTTTTCACCTCGGCCACATCCAGCCGCAACGATGATTCCGAGAATTAGAACTGCACAATGGAGGATGTGATCCACACCATGTGGATTGAGCAAGGTCTCACAAAGTCATTCATGAATTGGGTCTAGAACCGCCTCGCGCATGGTCCTCTGCTAGACCATACCACACTGTACGAGCTCTGGTTTGACTATCATGCTAACCTTTGGTTTGCGTGTGAATAGGGCTCCCTCGCTTGTCTATAGTACACTGACGACCAGCAGGGCTGTAAGCTCTTGCTACGGGATCGCATGTGTGCCTTTTTTGGTATTGTTCTGTGGTATTGAAACCTTGACAATTACGGGATCATGCTCATCAATGCGTCGTTGCGTTCTGAGATACCTCATACTTTTCAGTACTCACAACATGACCTCTCCAGCATCCTCTCTCTGGCTACCTAGCATGCTCCCACCGGTGTTGATTCTCGTTAAATACGGGGCCTAGGACGGTGCATTGATCCTTCTAGGGATCCTCACTTGTCATTATGCTACCAGCCAATGATGATCCCGCTATTTTGGTGATTGGACCAGTGGCTTTTTAAGTCCCCCTGGTTACACATGCACCTATTCCTCACTTGTACTTTTCCCTATGTTTACTCTTGCATCTGCGCCTGTAGCCTCCCCTGCATCTATTACTAGATCTAAGCCTGCGGCCTTCTCCGTGTCTGTACCTGCGGCCTCCCCTACATCTGTGTGTACTTCTGTGGTGACTACACCTCTCCTCCTCCCCATGATTTGCCTTTCTGCAAGTCAATATTGGTTGCTTTTGCATCCCCGCCACTCCCTGCGTCAATTCCTAACTCTTCTCCTCCTCCCTATCCTAGGGTGGTCACATCGTTCACCTGTGAGTCTGGTGGTCATCTCCAACTGCTGCCCTCTGGAGCAGATCTTTCACCTCTGTTCCATCTTTGCTGCTAGGTTGGATAAGCCACTTCTCCACTTGATTTCTTATTCTACCCATACATTCACCCTCTCCTCATTTTTGTATGGGATTTTGTGCATCAGGTTGGGTGGATTTTCAGCAGAACACCAAGGTGAACTCCTCCGTCTTCCCATTTTCTTACACCCACTAGAGTAAGGAGATATCTGCTAAAAAAATCTCGATTGAGTGACAGGCCCTCACCATGTCTGTTGGCAATGAGCATTATGCTACACTCCAAGAGGAGCTACGACGTGAGCATGCTACTCCTAAAGAGAAAGTAGCAGCTCAGCACACTGCTGAGAAGTGCTTGCAGAGAAAGCAAAGAGATCACTACACGCTCACAGATCACATTTCAAATCTTGTCATGTCTCGCCTCCAGCCCATCCTGTGCTCTCAACCTGTCGTTTCCGGTACTGTTGGTATTACTACTGCCTTTGCTACCATCTTAACTTCTACGTAATCAACCTTTCGCTCTCTCCCCACTCAGTGTGTTTTCATTGCAATAGCAGTTGTAGCTGGTGCCACAGCTACCAAAGCCCTTGCACATCCCTCTCAACACTCCAGCCTAGCACTTCAGTCCCCTTATCTCCTTCTCTTCCTCGGAGGTTTGCTTCAATACTTGAGCTCAGGGTGAGCAGCTCTAAGAGTACTGTCATACCCACAATCCCTCTGTTGTGTCTTTATGTGTCCCTTTCACATCTGATTATGCTCCTAATGTCTCTGTTTTCATTAGTGCAAGACCTAACAATCTCAATGGTGACATCGGCATGTACAATACTAACACCATGGGTCCCCTACGTCTGCCTCCATCTCCTCCACATCCTCTTCATTTTCTTCCTCCTCATTGGTTACTCAAGGGAAGGAAAAAGGATCAGCAGGTTCCCCCCTCCCCCCTTTGCCACTATTGCAGTGGGTTGTTTCCCACTCAATATCTATGTCTTTAGTGGCTTCAAGATGCTGGTATCTAAGGTTATCCACCACATGACATCTTGTCCTGCATTGATCATCTCCCTTAGTAGTGTTGGCTCTGTGTACTTTATGCGGACCGCGTTCAATCAGCTCCTTCTTGTTCATGATATTGCAGCTGTCTATTTTGTTTGTCCTGGGAGGGAGATTGTTTTGTCTCAGTGTGTTGTATGGGCCTACTCTCAAGATAAGCATGATTTCTGTCAGAAACGTTGATGACCAGGGCACAAACTTCTCCTCCAGTCATGGCGTTGGTTGTCTCTCACATTGCACCACTGGTTGTGTTTTGTTGCGCAACACAAGCTATGAACGCTTGTCTTTATTCTCCAATTATTTTTCCTACATTTGTGACTGCTGACCTTGTCCTTGCCCGCTCTCTCAATCCTGTACATGCACAGCTACTTCACCACTTCCTTTGCCATAGTCACGCTGCTATGAATCAATGCTTGCTGCACATACAAACCCACAACTGGTATAGATGCTGCTGCTTCCAGTTATGTTGATTGTCTGGACTGTGCTTAAGGAAAAACACATTGCTCACCTTTCTTCACATCTAACTCTTGTACCTCTCACCCTCTTGGACTTCTACATGCAAACACAACGGATCCCTTGGCTCATGACATTCTAGATGGTCTAGGTTGGTAAGCCTTCTACATCACAAATGACGTTTTTCCACACATGGTGGGTTTTTCCACTTTGCCAAAAAAGTAATGTCTGTTTTCTTCTTGAGTCTTTGCTGCCACAAGCTGAGCTTTCCCATGGCTGCCGTCTCTGCACATTTTCTCTAACAATGGGAGCAACTTCATGGGGCCGACAGCTCAGTTCCTTTATTCTCAAGGAGTGTGTTTTGAGCGATTCTCTCTTTACACATCCAAATAGAATGGAGCGTGTGAACGTTGAAATTACACCTTTGCTGAAGGTGTCCATAGCCTTATCTATACTCCTTGCCTTCTTCTCCTCTTCTCTTTTGAGGCCATGACGTGAGTGTGGAACCGTGTCCCTCACAGTACCCTCCCTTATCATGTCACTCCCTTTGAACACTGGTTTGATTTGGTTTGGTCATTAGGCTGTATTGTATCTTACTCACGTCTAGGGTTGTCTTGGCCTTGTCAGGTTCCATGATTATATCTTCACTGGAGAAATCTTGTCCTGTGCTTGTATCTACACGTTCCCTGGTATCTCTGTCTTGTCCAAGGTGTGCCGTTTTTGATAATTTGAACAGTCTCACGTTACTGAGTCCGGTAATGCTCTGTTCTTTGGAGACGTGTTTCAATGTGACTTGTCCCGCATGGCTCCTCCCTCTTCTCTTTCCTCTCTTGGGATGACGGGTCTGTCTCAATCTCTGATATCTTGGACCTTGCGTCCGGTCCTATTGTCACTCCTATTCCTTCAGCTCGGGAACCACTAGTGACCTCCTCCTCTGATACTTCTCAATCTCAGTCTCTGAGTTTGCCTTCTGTAGGCACTCAGTCCATCCCATCCCTGACTCATTTGCCACCGGGATCCCCTTGGGTTATCCCCCATCTCCATGACTCCGGGAACTAGCTTTGTCTCCTTAGATTATGTGTTCACTGCTGTTGTATTCATCTTGTCATCTGTCTCTACTCCAGCATTTCAACCTTGTAATACGTCCCAGAACACGGCACCTGTTGATGGTCTGGATTCATCTCATGAGTCACAGACCACAGCCCCAGTAGTTGGTCTAGAGGCAGGTGAGTGTGGGGGGGATGGTTCTCTCTTCCTTATGAGTCGAGCGTCCAGTCCTCACAACGACACACTTGTTCTACTGCATGGTTCTCTAGTGGAGAGCTTTCTGCTCAACCCAGTGGTCTTGAATCACTTGGACCTACGACCAGTGTGGTCCATTTCAACTCTGCATTAGTCAAAAACTTGTTTCACATAAGTTTCACAATTCTCTTGATGTTTCTGTATCGGGCTATGTTGATGCCAGATTTGCTGCCAGTGGCCTTTCCACACTCCAATCCAAGCCAGCAAAGTTTGGCATGTTCGAGAAGCAGATGATGCTGACCTTTATGGAAAGGCCATGCAAGAGGAGTCAAACACTCTCACAGAGCATGACATCTATGAGCTTGTCGACCTGCTAAATGGTTGTAAGGCCATGTCAGTCTGCTTGATCCTGCGACACAAGCTGAAGTCAAAGAACAAGGTTGACTGGTACAAGGCATGTCTGATGATAAAAGGACTCTCACGGATACCTATTGTTGCCTTTGATCAGTTTTATTCCCCAGTTTTGTGATACACCACTGCAAATGCATTTTGTTTTCTAGCCGCACATCATGACTTGAAACTGGAAGAGTTTCAAACTGGATGAGTTTCAACAGTGAATTCTTGCATGGAAATCTTGACAAGGAAACGTACGTGATCGAGATGCCAGGATTCACCAATTCCATGAAGAAGGTTTGGCGAGTGCATACGACATAAAAAAATCACTGCAATGTTTGAATCTGGACATGTCCTCCACCCTGGATAGAGGTGGTTATTCTCATGCTGCAATCAATCCAATGTTTTTTCTTAGCGCTCCGTCTGAGCCCTTTGTGGTCATTCTCTTCCATTTCAACAGCAAAATTCTCATCGCTTCACCTAGCCCTGTTGTTGTCTAGTCCCTTAAGAAGCTCCTGTAGTCCACATGAAATACGTAAAGGACTTGGACCCCGCTTGGGCAATGGTCAGCGTCACATGCTGCACGTGCAGCAGAATTCATATGTTTACAGCCTTGGGGATCACGTTGCCTCTCTTTTGGTGAAGGTTCTCATCACATCAACGTCAACAGCGCCAGCAGGTTGGTGCCTGCTTAAATCCTTTGATCGATCGATGTTATGGGAGACGGTGGATGTCACCAATTACCTCTGCGTGATTGGTTCTCTTATGTATGTCGCTACCGCAACACAAGCAGACGTGGCCTTTGCAGTATAATTCTTGGCTCAGTTCTCATGGTAGCCTCAAGAGCAGCACGGCAAGGCCACCCTGCATATCATTTGCAATGCGCTTTTCCTAGGATGTATCTGATTGTGCTATCATGTGTAACCCTTAGTTGTTGTTGACAACTTTACCGTTAGCGACTGGGCGCATGACACTAATACACGCCGTCTGTGCTACATCAACCAAAGCATAGGTGTATTCACTGAGCATGGCAACATGTACCATTCACGCACAAAGAACATCAACATTAAGCATCAATTCTTGCGCAAGCACATTGCATTTGCAAATTCTAGGTCATCTGGGTCAACCCACATCAAGATTGTCCACACTCTCTCACCGAAAAACTCTTCACATGCGTGTCTCAGGCACAAGCTATTGGCATGCTACGTGCTCGTGATGCACCTGATTCATGTCCTGCATGCACCCGTTAGTGATGTTGTTTTACCTTTCTCTTGCACAATTGCCCCTGGGTGGCGTGTTCAATAGTGTTCATATCGCTCTCTCATGCATGTGGGATGTTTTTCTGTGGGTCATGGAGGAGTGTCTTCATGGGTTAACACGTTATTGACCTCCTGACTCTTCCCTCACACACACATCAGCAGGTGGGTGGCACACTTGGAGCTCTCAGATGTTCCAGTACTGAATGCACAGTCAATTGCATAGTCAACACGTCTCATCCAAAGTGGAAGGGGTCACCATGCATACACATCATTTGCTTCCTAGCTTGGGATACCTTTGAGATAAGGGTGCACAATGGATCAGATCTGCGGATCATAGGATGATGGATCCGGATCCGCGGATCCGGACCTGGATCTGCGGATCCTTGTTGATCCGCGGATTGTCCCGGATCTACATAGTCTGACATTGTGTGCTTTGCATGGAACACCACTGTACATTAAAAAACATCGTACTCCTAATTTCATGATTTACACCATGGAAGTGCACACTTCCTTTACACTGAAGTCGAACCATGTTTTTTTGTAGCACTATGTGGTAAATTTAGTGACTGAAATGTCTAAAACATGCACCACTAACCAGATTCCATGCACCACTTAGAAACTGGACCAATCAAGGCCTCATGGTGAACATTTGTCTGCTAAACCTCCTCCTTGCACCATTCACCATACACCATCTACATTATGCACCACTTACATAATGCACCGATCAGTGCATCATGTCACACAGTATCAGCTAAACTTGCACCATCCACAATACACCATCTACATTATCCAAATTTCCCTTTCACCATTAAAATTTTGTGGGAGATCATGAGGCATGAACAGAAGCCAAGAGTAATGCACAACAGATTGGTAAAGGAAATAGCAGAGGGATTCCACTTGATTGAAAACAATGGCTCATGTCATCTCCATCACATCATCATCACAACCTTCCCCTCCTCCTTCACCCTCTGCCTCCTCCTCCTCATCCTCGTTGCTCACAAAGATACTGTGACCCTCTAACTCCTCTGCTGCTGCACTGACCAGGTTTTCTTGCTTTGCTTGCCTCCTCAGCTCCCTGATGCGCTCCTCCTCATCCGTGAATTCCTTAGCCTCCATCTCATGTCAGCTGACTGGGAAATCCAAGAGGGAGGGCTCGTTGATACAGGACTTCATAGTAAGTAGAATCTCCACTGTAAGATGGGCCAGCGAGTGCCTGAAGTCGGTTATCACATGCCTGCCAAGAGAGAAAAGGTGCTCAGATGGTGTGGATGTGCCAAGAACAGCGAACACGTCAGCAGCCGCAAGGGACAACGTTGGGAATTTCTTCCCGAGCTTCCTGAAATGTTTCAGAATGTGGCAGCGTGGAGACTTCTTTGGGAGTTTGTTCCACTGCACCACCTCCTCCTCCAGGGAGGATGATGGAGCAGTAGCAGCAACAGGAACCTTGGGCACTTCAAACATATCAGCCATTGGATCTGCAAGTGTTGCCTCCAACAGCGCGTCGTCGTCCTTACGCTGCCGCTCAGGTCGTGGACGCAGCTGGCGGAGATCAGCAAGTATAGCAGGTGACACAGCAGTCACGTTGGATGATGACGCTGTTGCAGGCGTAGAGCTCTCTTGTGTAGAATAGCTGCCCTGGATTCCTGCCACCGCCTCTGCTGCTTGTGCTGCAGCCCTCTGCGCCTCCAGCTTCTTGTGGTATGGGCGGAGCAGTTTCATCACCTTTAGTTGGAGCTCTGCTGCACTGCTGATCCCCATCAGCCAATGCGTGCGCTCATGGTACCTCATGCGAATACGAGGGTCCAGAGCTGTGACAAGTGCAAGATGTAACTGTGTGGAGGTCTTCTCCAACGAATGACCACAAAATCATTCTCATACGTGATTTCTTCTATTCGTACAATCCATAGGTCGACTGGAATAGCGGCAATGGGTACATGGAAATAGACGGCACCAAGTGACGGCTTCCACTTATGGGACTTTAGACAATAGCGGAAGCAGTAGAGGTGGAAGAAGCAGAGGAAGCCGTAGTAGCTGAAAAGCGACAACCTGTGCAGCCGATAGCACTCAACGTGGCCAAACACTATATACGACGAAGGGCTCATGCGTGGCTAATGCATCTTTAGCCATTGGAGGAAGCTGAAGTGGTAACAGCTGACTCACCAGCCTCATTAGCCTCATCGGCCTCATCGGCATGAACAATGTTTGCTATGGTACCGAAAGAGCTCGCATCACTTATCCAAGAGATTGTGAATGTCTTCCACGATGAACTCCCAAAAACTCTATCAACGCAATGTGACATTGACCATCGCATCAAACTAAAACTAGAAAGCCGACCCACAGTTTGAGGGGCCTATCAGATGAGCAATCACAATATGATCGATGTGAAATAGGATCTGGACGAGATGCTGAATCAGGGGTTCATCCGGCCATCCACGTCACCATACGCCGCATTTGTACTATTCATGAAAAAGAAAACTGGTGAAATGCGGATGTGCGTGGATTACCGGGCGATTGACGATGCTACCATCAAGAAACTGCTACCCTCTCACCCGAGCTGACAAACTTTTTGACCAACTCCGAGGGGCTCAAATTCTCACCAAAATTGACCTCCGCAGTGCTGATCACCAAATCCCTTTGAAAGACGCCAACATCAAGAAGACGGCATTCGGAACTCGCTACGGGCATTTTGAGTTCATTGTTATGCCATTTGGACTCACAAATGCCCTGGCGACGTTCATGGCCGTGGTGGACAAATTTTTCTGCCCATACCTTGATGAATTCATCGTGGTGTATCTTGATGACATCTTGGTGTACAGCTGCACCCCGGAGGAGCACGATAGACTTCTTTGAAAAGGTCCCAAATTTTTACAAAGAGAAACGGTTTTTGGAAAACACTCAAAATGAGACCTAGGTTGCCGATCAATCGAATTTTTTGGGCCACGTCATCTATGTCAGACAGATAACCATGGACCTGAAAAAGGTGGCCAAAGTTGATGATCGGCTGACACCGATCAACATCTGAGATGTTTAAGTTTTCCTTGGTTTCTACAGTTATTTCTAGCACTGTGTATGGGATTACGCTTGAGTGTCAGTGCTTCTGTCTCACCTCACTCAAAAAGAAAATGTGTGTCGGTGTGGAGACAACAAAAAAGAAGCATTCACCAATTTTTGGAATGTTGTGACCTCGGTGCCAACCCTGCGATATGTCGATCCAATGGTCGACTACGTCTTGGCTATGAGCGCTTTAGGTCGAGCCATCGGCACAATCATCTTGGAGATCATGGCAACGGATAGCAACCAGTCGCATACCAGTGCCAAGAAAATTGTGCGGTCCGAAACTGAAGTACACCGTACACAAGAAGGAGATGCACAGAGTTGTACATGCATGTAAGACATGGCGATGCTATCTTGACTGCCGTCGATGCACTGTGCGTACCAACCACCACATGCTGAAATACTTGAAAGCGCAGCCAAACCTTCGGCGATGTCAAACCTGATAGATGGAGTTCTTGAAATGTGGGCTCCACTACGATGTTGAGTACTGAACAAGAGAAACCAGCCCCGCGGATGCACTCAGCCACTGACCAGATCTGATGGCTGAGATAGCAATACTGTAGCTACAACAACATGTGTATATCGAGCAGTTGTTTTCACGAGGTTACGACTACCACGGCAAATATGACAAGGCGTAGTTTTGGTACAACACACATTATTGGAGGCGACGATTCACTTACCAAGTGGTCGTTCTCCTGAACAATGAACTCTGTCGCATGCTCCTTGAGGAGTATGGAGACACAGGTCCAAGTGGAAGTTTGGGAGAAGGCAAGACGCTAAAGAAGATGGCAAAACACTACTGGTGGGACACGATTTAATCCGACATGGGGAACTTTTGCAAATCGTATGACACGTGTCAGCGACAAAAAATCCCATCGCACATGGCCACCCGGACTCCTGTAGCCAATCCCCATTCCGATGTTACAGTGGACTAACATCTCCATGTACTTAGTCACGAGATTACAAGTCACACCTTATGACACAATCCTCTTGGTTGTCAACAGATTTTCTAAAATGTCTTACTCAAGTCCGACAACGACCACCATCATGCCAAAGGAACAGCACGACTATTCGTAAAGAACATTATGTCGCTACACGGCGTACTGAGGACCATCACGAGCGAAAGGGAAGGTAGATTTACCAGCTGTTTCTAGTGTGAACTGATGACTCACTATCACAATTGAATCCAACTTTCAACCGTGTTCCATCCTCAAACCGACGGTCAAACCAAGCGGACCAACCAAATGCTCGAACAATTTATGGGAACAGTATGCAAACCTTATGGGATAGGTTGGGCACAAAAACTCCCGACCGCCAAAATTTCAAGTGATTCGGCGATCTCCACCGCAACAGGTAAAAACTCCATTTGAACTCGTGCATGGAAAACTACCACCACACCAGCCGGACTCAACAGCCAAAGCAACATTCCCGCGGTTGATTTCCAAAGCCGGGTCCTATCCACCATCTGGGAGGAAACACAGGATACACTGGCAAGAACAAAAGTGGTAATGAAACAAGCAGCTAACCAACATCAAAGCGCCGATGTTTTTGCCGCCGGCGACAAAGTTCTTGTCAGTTCAAAGAACACCAAAATCCATGGAGCCGACTATTACAAGCTCAAACCCCGATGGTTGGCACTGTTTGAAATCGAGCGCATGAAAATGCCCGTGGTTGCATGACTCAAACTCCCCGACATGATGCACGTTCATCCGGTGTTTCATGTCAGGAGAATCAAGCACTACCGATATCCTAGAGAAAACATCCGCGGCAGGGATGTCCCTCCCCCTCCTCCTGTACAAGTGGACGAGGACACCAAATATTTCATTGAGGACATCCTCGGCCATCAATGACGAGGCGAGACATTACAATACATTTTCAAGTGGCACGACAAAGACACCGCGCGTAATAGCTTGGAACCCTATGACAACCTTTGAGACATCGATTACCTCATGGACGAACATTACCGCCATCATCGGGCCACATCTGTACACTCACATGGACGTCACGGCTGAAAAGGGGGGAATTGTTGCATACCAGATGCATGGGAGTCCCTAATCTTTCTGAATGGGCATTTTTTTCATTACACAAATAGCCCACCACGAATCGAGACCTTGATTTTCACTTTTACGGTCGAGGGCAATTTGGCCAACTTACCTCGCCCTTCGGCAAACCTTCTCACACTTTCTGGCAACTCCGACCACTTTCAACAATCTATGATAAAAGTAACACAACCTTTCGGTTGAGTTGTTGACGCATCCAGAGGTATCTCGATTTATAAAGATGCATCTCGCATCTTTGCCTTCAACCCTCAAAGCCCCCCGACTTCTCACCAGAGCTTCTTGAATCCAACCAGTCACAACGTGCCTCCACACACGTCGCTCGACGATGGACGCAACAACCCCGAGTATACCTCATCTGTAACCCGACACTTGTACATATGTGTTCAATCATTTCGACACTTTTCATCCAAGTACACTTACTGCTACTTATAAATTGCTCAAGTGTTCCAAATTCTTAATCCTGTTCTGCGTCGCAAATTTTACCTGTTCACCATCTATTCTCCATTCGGCATAGCATTCAGACAATGCATAGAGAAAAAATGTCGAGAGCGCTATCTGATGCCAACTTTATGCTGCAGTCAAGCAACATCAATTTCAAGATCCACTATCGTAGTTGTCACCTGGCAGATATGTCAATGCAGCGGCTGCGATAAGTGAATGTAATACTTGTAAGAGAATTACGTAGTTTTCCTCGCAAAGGGGAACTCTCAACATAAACTGCAGCAGAGAAATTTTCTCAGCCAAGGAGATCCAAAAATTGCTCCCAATTCATGTAGATGACACGCACAATAGGATGCATCAAGGACATAGGTGTGGTTCATTGATTCATAGTGTACTGAAAAAAAACGATTTAAGCACTGCACCTAGCCACTCTGCAGTCACATAATGTTTGTGGATGTGTTCATTGCTGCTATTTGTGTATTAGGCAAGTCAACAAAATCCCCTCGTTTAGAAGTTTCTTTGCCGGCAACGAAATCACCATTTGGCATCCCTCGTCATGGCGTCCAGACTAAAGGCCTCTCCACAACATGAGCATCTATCACAACATCGCGGATAGGCAATAAGATGCAGTCCGGACTGTGTGTCAAAGGTAGGTTTGAACTAGGCACTATGCAGTCGGGCCGCGATTGTATCCTTTTGTTTTTGGCCATGGTAATAACTACTTGAGGCACGGAGGCCACTGCAGCTCAGGAATGAACCCGGATCCAATGTGTTTTTGCAACAAGGGTAGATAAAACATACCTTCTTTCACTCCCTGATGAAAAAGAGGGGCCACAAAAGGAAAGGTGGGTGAGGGGGAACATGGGTAATGGCCACATCAGAACCAAACAAGCCTTATGACTCTAAGCGAAGACCCAAAACCTTTGTTTTCATACTGAAGGAAGAAAGAGATAACATTTCAAGAATAGATTGATCTGCATTCCACGAAGTCTCCCACCATGCATCCTGAAACCTCATCTTTCCACGTGGTAGAAATACGTGAACACAATCCTAACGCCAAATTAGGAGAGGACGGGAAGTGATGTGATGGACTTCCCATCACGGCACCCTATTGGTGTCAAATCTGGCTAAGGGATGTTTTCCAGGCTTTGGTCGAACTACACTCTAGCCTGCATGCATGTTTTTGGACTATAGCTCCTTGGGACATGAACCTCAGGTCCCTGAAGTGTACGATGTTTTATCGTTACTTCTGGTGTGATGCAAACGATGGAACAGAGTAATCGTGCATAAGAGTTCATTTGTGAATCCTTGTCATCCACGTCATGTTCACGCACAATCGACCAAACTCATGTCCGGTTCTTAAGAACCCCGTGATTCACATACAACATCTACTAGCAAATGCATAATCTATTGGCTCATGCCAAGATGAGGAACCTCCCACCTATATAAGTTCTTTGTGAGTATTAGTGTGAACATCATCAAAGAACCATCACACATGTGAACCAACCGCATAGTCGATGCCTGTTAGGATGTATATATGACAAACATCTCACTAGTTTTGAAGAGGGTGGAGAATTATTTTTCCCTCTTTGTATGTGGTACGCACTCAATACTCGGTTGGTTGTGGTGACTCCTCCTCCTTTGTATGTAGCATCCTAAAGACCAGCTATCTGGGCATCCTTACAAAAACCGTCCATTTTTACACAACACATACGCATTTCATTATGAGATGATCCCGAAAAAAGAGATTGTTAACAAGATGGTACCTCCTCACAACATTTTCAACATCTTCATTTCAAAATATGGACAATGTTCCTCTCGAATGACAACCTCTTCAAGACAACGTGAAGGTCTGACATACCACTTTTTACATCTGTGGGTTGGTTGGCTAAACTCAACCAAGCTCCTCCTCAAAGCCCATGAAACTCGCATGCTAGCTTCTCCCTGGATTTGGAAAGCACCAAGGCCCTATGACATGGTTCCTGAGCACACTTGGCATCCATCTTAATTATTGCACTAATCTTTGAAGGAGTCAATATTGGTCGTCTGGCACGCTCCATTGCCGTTAACATCTGTCATCGTGCACGGCAAATCTCCGTCGTATATGATATTTTTCCTGGCCATCAGCCCCTTACATCTATACAAAATAGGTACTGTAGGTTGCCCGTCACGTCCTTATCAAAACTACATGGCTTTAAAGCAGGCTAAACAAGATAACAAATCACAATTTCTGTGGATCTCATCCATGAACAGAGTGTTCATATAGTTGTATTCACCAAACGGGTAAAGAATAGTCACAATCTATGAGTTATGAATTGGAAGAACGCTGTTTGTGTTCTTTTTTCATGTACTTGTGTCATAGCACTTGCGAATGACATCAAGGGATCCCATGAACGTGACAACCAGTGCCAAAAAGTTTCTCCTTACCTGTAATCACACACTAGGATTCCATCAAGAAAGTTATTGATAGATTTTCCTACTTGCAAATTCTTCTTGGGAAGTTTTTATTTCCACTCATAGATAAGAAACACACACCCCTTTATCATCAAGATTACGTAGGAGAATGAGTAACAAGCCTGCATCTTAAGATATGTTGCTAAGTCATGACACATTGTGTTCCTTCCATGTTTTCTCTACTACCTACATTTTTTACTCCCACTCAACACAGTATTGTCATGTGCCTTACGTTGAGCACTTGTAGAGGGTATCACCCTTATCAAAGAGATTTGAGAAAAATGGCACTTGATGCCATGGCATTGACATATAGAAGGTAATTTTTCTTGCGTTGAAAAGTTACAATCATTAAACCATCCCCAAAATGATGGGAGTTTAGATACCTCCTCATGACCTCCCAGGTCAACAGAATTTGGTTCAAGCACACCGGAGTCAAATGGGGCATCTATCCATGGATTAAAAATCATCTTATGAAGACAGTCAATCGTACCCTAGAGGAT
>SZWC01026077.1:5826-33309 GCA_023375785.1 Penium margaritaceum
CCTCTCTCTCTCTCTCTCTCTCTCTCTCTCTCTCTTTCTCTCTCTCCTACATCAGCGTAACAGACATAGACAATCAGCCGTGGTAGGGCATCCACTGTAAGTAGTGTCATGGCAACACTCTCTGTTGCTTTCTCACCTTATCTATCACCAGCACCTCCTCAGCTTGCTGACCTCTTCTGGTGACTGACCACCAGCCGCTGCCATACATCACCACGAGCAACCACATGGCAGCACGAGTCCTCAACTGGACACCTGTCCCTGAGCTCGATCACTTCGGAGACAACATCCATAACTGGTATGGTGGAGTACAAGTCAAGACAAGGCCATCATTACTCTGTGGGTATGAACACTCCCTCTTTCTTGAAGGAGTTTATGATAACCTAGGGTGTCCTCCAAGGGCATGCACTGCAACCCTTTGACACATCAAGAGATGCCTGCTTCGCACCACCCGTACCGTCTATCACAGAATTATTGAAGAGGTGTCGCCTGTTGCAAAAATGTGGCATACTCTTGTGGCAGCGGCGTGGAACCCTAGTCTCTGTAACTAGATCATTAGATCTCTCCGTCGAGTGGTTATTCCCCCAACTAGGCAAAGACACGTGGACTCTGATATTGTCGAGATCATTTGTAGTTCTCACCTTGTCAGACTTAGGGGGACTGTCAGAAATATGACTCCGACAAGGTCCTCTCAGTGATATCCCCTCGGATAAGCCGAGATCTTGATAATGGATCAGTTCCCTACACCAAATACACTGGACAACGGCTGGTCGGTCACGACCGTTAAACTATAACCAATCTGCCCCTAATAAAAGCAAAATCATGTTGCTACACATACGAATAGCGGAAAAACGATGTTTATACCTATGCGCTATTATGTTCTGTTGTATATACGGAGGATGCCCATTCACTCCTAGTTCACCCGAGAACAGTATTTTCATCCTGTTTGCCTTTGGGTATGTGGCCTCGCCGCCATGTCTTCGCTTGCTCGCTTATCGCTCATTCCTTCGTTGTCATCCACTTTCAGCTCTTGCACGCTCTCCCCCTTTCGCTCTGTCACTTTCACTCCTCCGCTCAAATTTCCTCGTCACATCAACTCTGTACCTCCAACTCCGACATTCTCTCCTTGCACCTTTGTCTACCGCAGGGCCTCACCTCTTCATCCACAACCTACTCATCACTTTCTGCGACTAACTCCCTGTGCCCTCTCACGGCTATTTTTCTCCGTCAGCACCATTGCTTGCTTCTTCATGTCGCCTTGCTTCTGCTTGCTTTTGCCATCACTTCCTCCGTTCATTCCAATGTTCTGAGATTCTGGAGCCTCGCCTTGTAGCAGTCAGAGAAATTTCAGAAGTTATTTGATGCCATCCAGCCTCGAGCAAACCGAGGTTGGCAGATGTCCAGAACCCTCGGTGCTCGTTGACCTGACAAGAGCCATTGCTCACAATCTCCTGTTGCTCGACTACGAAGATCAGCCTGTTCGCTACAGTGTCCCCCAGAATTTGTGGTAACGGTCTTAGAAAAAGATTGTTGCTTTGTTTGTTCAATCCTCGGTCTTGCCTTGTTGCATCACCGGATACCACATCATTGCAAGGACAGAGAGGAGCTCTTGCTCGCTCTCAATCATCCAGTTGATTCATCACCAGACCACTGAATCCAACTTCGCAATCTCCACTACAAATTATGTGTTTCATTGGTCGTGGTAGGCGATGTAGTACCGTCTGCAGGGGGATCGTGCTGGTTGTAGCTCATTCCTCCAATAGGATAGGACAAAATGTGTGGTAGGTAAGATAGAGAGGAAGATTGGGAGAGAGAGTGGCGTCCTCCCTCCAGACCTTCTTGTGATTTTGCCCATGCTGAACCATCAGCATCGAGTACGTCATCTGTTCTTGTACTTGTTGTCCCAAATCCAGTTACTGATTTGGAAAAAACCTCGACCGTAGCAAAGTTACGACTTTAGCTTTTCAGCAATGCCGTTAGATTTGAAACAAGAGGAATGAGGAGGGGTATGGCACTTTTCAACAAAATTTGCAAGGTCCACGTTCAAGCAAACTACCCCAATCTTCAGGGATGACTCCTCTTCGATGGTGCCAACCAACAAGGGTAGTAGCAAGCGCTATTGGCTGATGGTTCCATTTCACGTGCTGTCTCATCTGGTATCTTGACTCTCTCTACCCTTCTATCCCATTTCTCTGTACTTCTTGTAGGCTTATCAAGTGTTATGTTTTGCCCTTTAGCATCCCCTGGTGCGGCGTTGGGAGGCGTCAACAAGCCGCTTGAGGAAGGAAGTCCTTGCATTTTACTCTAGCCGCCTCGAGAGTGGTCAAAATCCGAACTGAGTTCAAGTTCGTGAAAGTTGACAAGTCGCAGAATCTGGTGGGAGTTGAATCACCAGAATTGGATGAGAAACGAGGGAGGCATGGGCTTCCTTCATTGGGGTGTGCACGGTGGCTCAGGCAGCTGGCTGAAATTCGACTTCCGGTGGAAAATCCACCAGAATGTGTAACAAAAGTACATCTGGCGAGTTATCCCCGCAGGACTGCCAGGTACCTCCGGTAGATAATCCGCCAGAATTCCTTAGCCAAAATCCCGGCTTGCAGTCCGAAACTCAGTAACAAGACAGTTACAGACAGACAGACAGTTTGTTGCTCAGGGACTATGTCAGAATTTTGACTGCAGGTCCGCGGACAGGTTTCGAACCATGTCAATCCCCATCACCAAAATCAAATGATTTACTCATTGAAAAGCACCCCAAAAGCATAGGGGACACTGTCACTATGTGTACGGACATCTGCGCCTTCGGAAAGGGTTTTTGATGGGTCTTTGATGTGCGAGGGCCCTTCGGCGGCCGGGCACCACACACTCTGCTAACTGACTGGCTAGATTGGTGTGCCCTACTTTGGCTGGTGTAGCAGGAGCTCCAGTTAATGGAGTTGCACACTGTTTGGTACGTTGGGAAGCTTATGACTAGTCCTACAACTCGTCAGTCCTTGTCTATGTCCAAAAACAAATGCAAAATGCCTTTATGTTCTTTGCAAAAGCGACTGTATCGCAGCTCTGTCTAACTCCGACAAACATAGTGCGAGGAAACTAGAAAGTTCACGCTTAGACTTAGAAATCACACAAAACAAAGCCGTGAACACATTGACGACCCGTGAGGCATGTTCGAGCTGCTGCCACCAGAACGCATTCTTCTGACAAAGGGTTAAGGGCCCACGACCCTGACCAATGTTCACTTTGTTCACGGCTTTTGAGGCGGATGGGATTGTCGTCACGGAAAACGTCGCTGTCATATTATGAGAACCCGGGAGTGGAAGACTGCAAAAATGGTGTAGAAGGAGACGCAGAGCATCCAGACGTATGAAGGTGGTCCTAGCTTTGGGCTATGGGGGAAGCATTTCAAGCTCTACCTCGCGCATAACAGGCTTTTGGAGGTCATGTAGGGAACGGAAGTGCTCATCGAGGTGATAGCTATGGACGAGGATAAAAAAGAACACGGAAGCACTCATGCTCCTGGTGTCAAAGGCAGCCGAGTCGCAGTGGGGTTAGTTCCAAGGTTGCAAGCTAGTAGCCAAAGCTTGGCAAAAACTCGGCTTCATCCATCAATCCAGGTCACTGGCGAATAAAATTTTTGCAATAAAGTGACTCCTCACGGTGAGAATGCAGGAGGGAGATGAATTCATCTCGGCCATGTTGCAGATCGAGTCTCTCGCCTCACAATGCAATGATGTGGGGTAAAACATTGACACGCAACTGCAGACGATTGCCCTTTTCATGGCCCTTCCTGATAGTTGGAGTCTTGGGAGGATGGACAGAGGACAGGCTCACATATGGCGAGGTCATAGAGTACATGCACAATGAGAGGCAGCAACGGAGCCATGGGAAGTCCTTGTCTTCCTTATTGGTCCTTGTCACCAAAACACGTGGTGGCAGAAGTAGGGACAAGGGAGATGGCGGACATGGTGACAACAAGAAGGGCGCCAAGAAGGGTGCGTTTTCCAACTACGGCAAGGAGGATCACTTGGCCCGTCAGTGTACAGAGGAGGCAAAGGGTGGCAGTAAGGATGCCAAAGGCAAGAAGGTGCTTCTCAACGGCTCTCAGAACCACTACCTCAAGAAGTCTAACCGGCAATGCCTTGACTCCGGAGCGGAGAAGCACATCCAAGTCAAGAAGGTTGGGATCATCAACTACACCAAATCCAGCAACTTCATGGTGGTTGCAAAAGACAATGTCAAACTGACGGCTTCCCAAGGAGATGTGGATGTGAAGGTGGTGGTCGGTGGAAAATGGGTGCACCGCGTCATTAAGGACGTCCAGTATGTACCTTGCTTGGCTGACATTCCAAGTGTCAGCCGCTTGATTGACAAAGGATACAAGGTGCTCTTCATGAGAAAGGGGACAATTGTACGGAAGGACGGTTGTGGCGAGACCGTGCTAGAGGCTAATCTTGAGGGAGGCCTCTACATCGTGGAGACCGAGGTGATCTCCGTGATGACAGATTCATCAGACTTGTTTGAACGCACTGTCCACCTGGCCAGAGCAGGGGGAGCTGATCTGGAGCTCTCGCACCAATGACTAGGGCATTTCCCACCCGTAGTCTTAAAGGAGATGGCAAAACGGGAACTGGTACACGACCTCCTCATTGATGGTGTGGAAGAAACGACATATGTGGCAACGCACAAACTGTGTGAGCCTTGCATTTTCGGCAAGGCGAGATGCAAACCGTTTAACGAGAACGTGAATCACGTCTCGGACCTGCTTGAGGTCGTGCACCATGTGCGGACCATTAAAGATGGCGTCAAGGAGCGAAGCAAATTAGTTTTTTACCTTCATGGATGACTACAACAGAAATCTCTATGTGTACTTCATGAAGCGGAAAGGCGAGGTCTTGGACCGGCTGAAGGAGTGTGTCACCGGGGTGGAGAGGCAGACTGACCAGAAGGTCAAAGCGCTACGCATTGATAACGACGGAGAGTAGGTGGGCTGTAGCGGGTGGCTAACGCAGCGAGGCCTGAAATGGAAACAATTTAAGGTCATAGTCATTTCAGTCTAATGGCGTAGAGAAGCGGACAAACCAGATGCTGTTGAACATGGTACGGACCATGTTGGTGGATCCAAAAATACTACAAAGCTTCTGGGTGGAAGCTGTGCGTACGGCAAGCTACACCATCAACAGCACCCCAATAGTGGTACTTAAGGGGAAGAGCAACTGGAAGACGCTGCAAGAAGTTTGTAGCAACAGCAAGTCAAGTGTGGCAAACTCAAAAGTGTACGGATGAAAGTCGCATGTGATGGTGCAAGTTACGCAGCAGCGTGATAGCAAGCTAGGCCGTAGGCAAAGTCGTATGTCTTCCTTGGCTATGAGAGCATGCATAAGGCGTACCAGTGTTACAACATGTGTAAGGAGGAGGTAATCCATAGCAGAGACGTCGAGTAGCAAAGTTACATCAGCAGCAACAATGTAGGTGTATTGGACTCTCCGAAAGCGGGGGAGTGGTTCCAGCTCCTTGACTATGAGAAAGAGCTAGCAGGTGCCGACGTTGAGGATGTGGCATCAGACCGTGGGGGTGCACCAGCGGTGCCAACTAACAGGGAGGACTCCGATGAAGATCAAGTTGATGAGGAAATCTAATAGAAGGATATGATGGATGAGGCACGAAGGGTATCAAGGGGCGTACTCCCGACAGAGTACGCATCGGCCGTTGGTGGAAAACCCACTGGTCGCACCGCTCGCCCGGGCGATGTTTCACCAGAGCGGGAGAGATCCTCAAGGAGCCGTCCGGTTGATGATTCAGTGGAGCTTGCAGAGTCGGAGGGATCGCAGCAGAGCGATGAGGCACCACCAAAACTGTCGCGCCGTAGCGGAAGGCAACGAAAAGCGGGGAAGCAGTAGGATTAACCACCGATTGATGGATTGATGTGCCGCGGTGCATGTTGGCTGCATTTATAGAGTCAAAAAACGTGCAAGAGGCACTTGTATGGCCGGAAGGAAAGTAATGGGATATAGCTATTCAATCAGAGCTGACATCCATCGAGGAAAGAAACATGTGAAAGCTGGTTGACAGGCCAAGATATGCCAAGGTCATTGGCTAAAAGTGGGTCTTCAAGACCAAGTTCAGAAAGGAAGAGTTGGTTGAAAAATACAAGGTGCGGCTAGTGGCAAAGAGATACGCAGAGCGTAAGGACAAGCACTACGATGAGATGTTTTCTCCTATCACCAAGTTCACAAGCATCCGGGCGATCCTTACGGTGGAAGCCATGAAGGATATGGAGCTCCACCAAATGGACGTAAAGACGGCCTTCCTAAACAAAATCATAGACAAAGAGATTGGCATGGAGGTGCCGGAGGCGGTGGAGGTGCCGGAGGGCAAGGTGTGCAAGCTGCGGAAGTCCTTGTACAAGCTAAGACAATCGTCCAGATGCTAGTACCAAAAGATCGACAGCTTCATGACAAAACTCAGCTTCAAGCTTTGTGAGTTGGATCATAACGTATATGAGCTTCGTTACGAGCAACTCCATCAGATCAATGATCTGTACGTGGACGACCTGATTTTCTGCTTGACGGGCCTGCCGAGCATACAACAGCTAAAGGAGCACCTACGCAGTAGATTCCAGATGTCTGACGTGGGGGAGCTAAAGTATTTCCTCAGGGTGAGCATCACACGGAACCGAAGGGCACGCGCACTTGAGCTGGGGTAGACCTAATACGTGGCCGAGGTGTTGAAGAAGTACGACATGGGGGACTGCAAACCAGTTGGTACTCCAGTCTCCACGACATATGAACTATGTACGGCAATAGCGCCACAAACAAAAGAAGAGCGGGAGGATTCGGAAGGGATGCCTTACCAATCGGTGGTGGAAAGCCTATTGTATGCCATGGTGGCGACTCAACCGGACTTGGCCTACGCGGTGGGCCGAGTGAGCAGGCATGTGACCGATCCAGGGCCACTACACTAGAAGACGGTCAAGCACACCGTCCGCTACCTACAGGCGATGCGGCACGCGTGCTTGACGTTTGACGGCAAAGGGCAGTCCGACCCTTGACATCAGGTCTGCTACACGGATGAAGACTACGCTAGCGATGTGGACAAGAGGAAGTCCACATCTGCCCATGTGTTCTTCGTCACTGGTGCAGCGGTCTTATGGAGAAGCAGAAAGCAGGACTGGATCGTGACCTCCACACTAAAGTTGAAGTACATCGCGTTGGCTGAAGTGGTGAAGGAGGCGGTGTGGCTTTGTAGGTTTCTAGAGGAGCTGGGCGTGTCGCAGCAAGGGCCAATGGTGGTGCAGGAAAACACTGGCGCTATCTCGCTGACTAACAACTTGACACAGCATAGGAGGATGAAGCACATCAACGTGCATTACCACTATGCACGGGACATGGTGGAGAAGGGACAGGTGGTGTTGCAGCACTGCAGCACACACCACATGCTTGCGGATTGCTTGACCAAAGCGCAACTAGTGGATCAGCACGTGATGAGCGTGGCTAGACTTGGGATGATCAACTGTGAAGGGCTGGAGGACACAGCGAAGGATGATTGAGAACAAGCTGGATTAGTGGGCATGGCAGGTGCAAGGAGGAGAATGTTGTAATTTACGCTAGAGCATGCCCGAGTATGGTGTCGACAAGCCTCTAGAGGGTGGAAAATCCCCGTATTTCACTCTAGCTGCCTGGAGAGTGGTAGAAATCCAGATTGGATTTAAATTCCTGAAATAGACGAGTTGCTGAATGCGGTGGAAGTTGAACCACTGGAATCGGACAAGTAACGAGGGAGATATGGGCTTCCAAAGTTGGGGTGTGTGCGGTGGCTCAGGGAGTCAGCCGCGATTTGACTGCCGGTGGAAAATCCACTGGAATGAGTCACAAAGCACATCTGGCAAATCATCCCCGGAGGAGTACTGAGTCGCTCCGGTAGATAATCTGCCAGAAGTCAGTAGTACAGAATGTCATTGGGAGACTTTGCCAAAATCCTGGCTTGGAACTCAGTAGTACAGTTTGTTACTCAAGGACAGTCAAAATCTTGACTGCAGGTCTGTGGACAGGTTTCGAACCACGTCAAACCCCATCACATAACTCGATGATTTACTCATCGAAATGCACCCCGAAAACCCAATGGGCACTGCCACTACGCATTCGGAAATCGATGCCTCCGGAAAGGCGCCCTTGATGGGTCCTTGATGTACGAGGGCGCTTCGGCATGAGGGCACCACACGAGCCGCGAACTAAGTGGCTTGATTGGTGTGTCCTTCTTTGGCAGGTATAGCAGGAGCTATAGTTAATTGAATCGCACGCAATTTAGTGCGTTGGGAAGCTTGAGACTAGTGTCTCAAAGTTAACCCCGGTGGTGGCAGATCCAACATCCCTAGACTGGTCTTTAACTGTGTTCACGGCTTTGTTTTGTGCCAGTTCTGAGTCTAAGCGTGAGTTTTCTGTTGTCCTCATGCTACATTTGTGGGAATTGGACAGAGTTGCGAGACAGTCACTTTTGCGAAGGGAATAACATAACTTTGTATTAGTTTTTGGACATGGACATGAACAAAGGAGTTGTAGGGCTAGTCAGAAGCTTCCCAACGCACCAAACCGGGTGCAATCCAGTTAACTGTAGCTCCCGCTACATTAGCCAAAGAGCGACACCCCAATCCAGCCGCTCAGTCGGCGGTGCGCACGATGTCCGTCCACCAAGGCACCCTCACACATCAAGGACCTATCAAAATACCTTTCCAGAGGCGCAGATGTCCCTACACGTAGTGGCAGTACCCCCTGCACTTTTGGAGTGTGTTTCGATGAGTTAATTTTTGAGTTTGGTGATGGGGATTGATGTGGTTTGAAACCTGTCCGCGGACCTGCGGCCAGAATATTGACCAAATTTCAAGTATCAAACTGTATTATTGAGTTTCGGACTCTGAGCCAGGAGAGACCTTCGCTGGAGAGACTCGGCGGTCCTCCGGGGCTAAAAAACCAGATATGTTTTTGTTACTTGTTCTGTGGAGTTTTCATCGGAAGTCAAACCGCGGCCGAGTCCACGAGCTATCGTTCACACCCCCACTTTGGAAGCCCATATCTCCCTAGTTACTTGTCCGATTCCAAAGAAACAACTTCCACCGGATTCAGCAACTTATCAACTTTCAGGAATTGTAATCCAATGTGGATTCAGAGCACTTTCTAGGCAGCTAGAGTAAATTGGGAGAATTTTCCCCCTCCAACGGCTTGTCGACGTCTCTTGATGCCGCCTCGGACATGCTAAGGGACAAAAATACAACGTTCTCCCCCTTGCACCTTCCATGCCCACTGCTCCTCCAGCCCTTCACAGCTGGTCATCCCATGTCCGGCCACATTCATCACATGCTGATCCACTGGTTGCGCTTTGATCAAGCTATCCGCAAGCATGTGGCGCGCGCTGCAGTGTTGCAGCACCACCTGTCCCTTCTCCACCATGTCCGGTGCGTAATGGTAACACACGTCGATGTGCTTTGTCCTCCTTTGTTGTGTTGGATTGTTGGTCAGCAAGAAAGCATTGGTTTTGTCCTCCGGTACCACCGTTGGCTCTTGCTGCACCTTGCACAGCTCCCCCAGCAACCTGCGGAGCCACACTCTTCCCCAACCGCTTCGGCCAACGCGATGTACTCCGAATCTACTGTGGTGACGCAGTCATGCATTCTGCTGTAGCATGAGACCGTTGCACCAGCGAGGATGAACACGTAGCTGGATGTGGACTTTCGCTTGTCCTCATTGCCATCGTAGTCTGCATCCGTGTAGTAGACCAGACGCAAAGGGTTGGACTGCCCTTTGCTGTCAAACCTCAGGCACGCGTGCTGCATTGGCTGCAAGTAGCGGAGAATGTGCTTGACCGCCTTCCAGTGTAGTGGCCCTCGATTGGCCACATACCTGCTCACTTGGCCCACCGTGTAGGCGAAGTCGGGTCGATTTGCCACCATGGCGTACATTAGGCTGCCCACTGCCGATTGGTAGGACACCCATGCGATATCCTCCCCCTCTTCTTTTGTTTGCGATGCCATTGTTGCACTTAGTTCATAGGTCGTAGAGACTGGACTACCAACTGGTTTGGAGTCCTCCATGTTGTACTGCTCCAACACCTCAGCCATGTATTTTTCATGCCCCAGCTCAAGCGTGCACGCCCTTTGGGCTCCGTGTGATGCTCACCCCTAGGTAGTACTCCAGCTCTCCCACTTCTGGAATCTGGAATCTACTGCTCAGCTACTCTTTCAGCCGCGGTGGGCTCGGCAGGTCTGTTGAGCACAAAATCAGGTTGTCCACATAGACTGCTAAAAATTCATGGAGTTACTTGTCCCGCTACACGTACACGCTATGGTCGACTCACAGTGCTTGAACCTGAATTGTGCCATGAAGCTGTCCATCTGTTGCTACTAGCATCTGGACGATTGTTTTAGCCCGTAGAAGGACTTTCGTAGCTTGCACATCTTGCCCTCCCGTGCCTCCATTCCCTCCATCACCTCTATGTAGATCTCTTTGCCTATGATGCCATTAAGGAAGGTCGTCTTTACGTCCGTTTGGTGGAGCTCCATATCTTTCGCAGGTGCCACCACAAAGATTGCCCGGATGCTTGTGAACTTGGCGATAGGAGCAAACGTCTTATCGTAGTACTTGCCCTTACGCTGTGCGTATCCCTTTGCCACCAGCCACACCTTGTATTTTTTAACCACACCTTCCTTTAGGAACTTGGTCTTGAACACCCACTTTGGGCCGATGACCTTGGCATCTTTCGGCCTGTCAAAAAGATCCAACTTGTCATTTTCGGTGATGGACGCCGGCTCCAATTCAATGGATGCGTCCCATTGATCCCCTTTAGTCTGCGTAGGCACATCTTGCATTATTGTTGGCTCCGTTGATGAAGCCAGCATGCACCGCGTCATGCCAATCCATCCACCGGTGCTTGTGTCGAAGCGATTCCCCGCTTTCCGCTGCCTTCCGCTGCCGCATGACAATCTTGGTGTTTTCTGGTTGCTACGTTATTATCCCTCCGACTCTACACGCTCCGGTGAAAAATGGACCGGATGGCTCCCCAAGGATCTCTCCCACTTCAGCGAAAAATCGCTCAGACAGAAGGTGCGTCCAGTGGATTCTCCACTGACGCTTGATGCGTACTCCACCGGGAGTACACACCTTGGCACCCTTTGTGCCTCATCCACCAGATTCGTCCGGTGGATCCCCTGATCAGCTTGATCGTCATTGCAGTCCTCCGCATCGACTGCCACGGCTGGTGGAATATTGTGCTCTGATGCCGCATCCTGAACTTCAACGTCCGCCGACTCCTTCTTGTAGTCAAGGAAGTCGTAATCACTCCCTTGCCTTTGGAGAGTCCACCATACCCACGTTGTTGTTGCTGATGTAACTCCACTGCTCGTGGAACTCAATGTCTCCATTGTAGATTACCTCCTCCTTACACACGTCGTAGAGCCAGTACGTCTTATGCGTGCTCCCATAGCTAAGGAAGAGGTATGGCTTTGCCCACAGCTCCAACTTGCTATCGCACGGCTGTGCAGCCTGCACCATCGCATGCATCTTGCACCCAAACACTTTCAAGTGTGGCACAACTGGCTTGCGTCCGCTCGAAATCTCCTGCGGTGTCTTCCAACCATTCTTTTCCTTCAGCAGCTATGTAGGGGTGAGTTGATGGTGTAGCTTGTTGCACACACAACTTCTACCCAAGCTTTGGGACGATCCCGCATCCACCAACATGGTCCGTACCATGTTCAAAAGCGTTCTTGTTCGCCCACTCTGCCACGCCATTAGACTGAGGTGAATACAGTGTTGTTTGTTCCCATTTAGCGCCCTACTATTTCATCCACCTGCTACAGCCCATGTAATCTCTGTCGTTGTCGCTGAGTAGCATTATGAGCTTTTGGTCAATGTGCCTCTCCACCGTGACGACATACTGTTTCAGCCGGTTCAAGACCTCACCTTCCCGCATCATGAAGTACACGTAGAGATTCCTGTTGCAGTTATCAGTGAAGGTGACAAAGTAACGCGCGCCGCTCTTTGACGCCGTCCTGAATGGTCCACACACGTCGTTGTGCACAACCTCGAGCGGATCCGAGGTGCAATTCAAGTTCTCGTTGAACGGTTTGCGCCGCGCCTTGCCCAAAATGCAAGACTCGTACGTCTTGTGCATTGCTGCATCTGTCACCTCTTCTGCATGTCAATGACGAGGCCGTGTACCAGCTCGCGCTTTGCCATCTCCTTCACAACTGCGGGTGAGAAATACCGTCGTCGGTGCCAGAGCTCCAGATCAGCTCCCTATCCTTTGGCCAGGTTGACGGCGTGTTCTTGCAAGTCTGCTGAATCTGTCGCCGTGGGGATCACCTTGGTCTCCACGATGTAAAGGCCTCCCTCGCGCTTAGCCTCCAAGACGGGCTTGCTACAACCGTCCTTCCACATGAGTGCCCCCTTTTTCTTGAAGAGCACCTTGTAGCCCTTGTCTGTCAAGCGGCTGACACTTAGAATGTCGGCCAGGCCTGGTACGTGCTTCATGCCCTAAATGACGCATTGCACCTGTTTACCACCAACCACCACCTCTACCTCCACATCTCCTTGACAAGTCGTTGATTTGACCTTGTCGTTCGCGACCACCAAGGAATTGCTGGACTTGGTGTAATTGATGAACCCGACCTTCACGACCTAGGTGTGCTCTTCCGCTCCGGAGTCAAGGCATCGCAAGTTAGCCTTCTTGAGGTAGTGATTTTGAGTGCCATCAAGAAGCTCCTTCTTGCCTTTTGCATCCTTTTTGTCGGCCTTTGCTTCCTCGGTATACTCACAAGCAGAGTGGCCCTCGTCGCAATTACGGCATGCACCCATCTTGGTGCCCTTCTTGCCGCCACCACATCCGCCACCTCCTTTGCCCCTACTTTCGTTACCATGCATCTTGATGATGAGGGCTGATGAGGAAGACGAGGACTCCCCATAGCTCCGTCCCTATGCCTTGTTGGGGATGCACTCAATGACTGCACCATAGGTGAGCTTGTCCTCTATCCACCCTCTCAAGACAGTGATGAGAGGGGTCCACTTGTCAGGGTGAGCCATAAGGAGGGCCATCGCCTACAACTGCGTGTTGATCTTCCAACCCACATCATTGCATTATGAGACAAGTGAATTCATCTGTTGCATGGCAGAGATGACATCATCTCCCTCCTTGATTCTCACCGTGAGGAGTCATTTTATTGTGAAGATTTTGTTTGCCAGCGACTTGGATTGATGGATGGCGCAGAGGTTTTTCCAAGCCTCAGCTGCCAACTTGTAGCCTTGGAAGTAGCCCTATTGTGACTCAGCTAGACACCAATAGCATCAGCTCTTCCATGTTCTTCTTTGTGAAGGCCTACATCTCCGCTTCCATTGCTGTCGCTTTGCCGAGGACTTCTGTTCCCTTCATGACCTGCAACAGTCCCGTATGCGCAAGGTGGAGCTCAAAGTGCGACCTCCGTAGCCCAAAGACTGGGCCACCTGAATACTTGTAGATGGGCTGCATCTCCCTACGCGCCATTTGTGTGTTCTTCTACTCCGAGACCTCAGATTTTGACGGCAACGCCGTCCGCGACAACAATCCCATCCGTCGCGAAAGCCATAAGCGATGTGAAGATCGGCCAGGGACGTGGGCCCATAACCCTTTGTCGAGAAACCGCCCCCGGTGGTGGCAATTCCAACGTGCCCCGACCTGAATTCACTTGTGTTCACAGCTTTGTTTTGTCCGAGTTCTGTGTCCAAGCGTGAGCTTTCTGGGCGCTATGTTTGTGGGAGTTGGATTGAGTTACGAGACAGTCTCTTTTACAAAGGGAATAACGTAATTTCATATTTGTTCTGGACATGGACATGAATTGATTATTTGTAGGACTATTCACAAGCTTCCCAACGCACCAAACCGCGTGCAATTTGGTTATTTGTTGCTCTTGTGACGTCAGCCAAAGCGCGACACCTCAATCTTGCTGCTCAGTCTGCGGCGCAAACAATGACCGCCTGCTGAGGTACCCTCATACATCAAGGACTCATAAAAACACCTTTCTGGAGGTGCAGATGTCCCTACACGCAGTGGCGGTGTCCCTGTGTTTTTGGGGTGCATTTCGATGAGTTAAAAATCGAGTTTGTTGATGGGTATTAATTTGGTTCGAAACCTGTTCGCAGACCTGCAGTCGGAATTTTGATGAAGTAACAAACTGTGCCACTGAGTTTTGGACTCCGAGCTAGAATTTTGGCTAAGTCCCCCAGTAACAACCTGTACTGCTGACATCCGGCGGATCGTTTGCCGGAGCGACTCAGTGGTTCTCCGGGGCAAAAACACCACATGTGCTTTTGTTACTCGTTCTCGTGGAATTTTCACTGGCATTCGAATGCGACCGACTCCCCGAGCCACCATGCACCAACTTTAGAAGCTCATGTCTCCCTTGTAATTTGTCAGATTCTGATGAAACACTTTCCACCGGATTCATCAACTCATCATCTTTCAAGAAACTTAATCCAATCTGGATTTTGAGCACTCTCTAGGCAACAACTATAAATTGTGAGGATTTTCCCTCTGGCGACTTGTCGATGCCTCCCGGGGCCGCCTTGGGCACAAGAGGCAAAAATACAACAACTAGTCCTACAACTCGTCCGTGTATGTCCATGTCTAAAAGATAAAGCAAAATGTCGTTATTCTCTTTGCAAAAGTGCCTGTCTCGCAACTCTCTCCAACTCCCACAAAGATAGCATAAGGCGACCAGAAAGCTCACGCTTAGACTCACAATTTGCACAAAACAAAGCCCTGAACACAGTGAAGACCCATGGGGGCATGTTGGAACTGTTGTCACCACAGCGCAGGTTTTGGACATTAAGTTCCTCATTTGCACTAGAGGTTGATCACCATAGTGAATGTTGATTAAAAAAATTAATTTGCTCACACATAACACATACACTCATGGTCCACATTTTCTTGCACATATCAGTGCCTCACCGAATGATGACAATAAAGATCCAGACCATCCAATCGACAAAGATTTGGCCCTGTGTATTGTGGACGATGCCTTCTTGCGTGCGGTCGGACATCTTGCACTGATCATAGACTACTGTTGTACCAAGCAAGTGACTTGATGAAAGGAGTGGTTCACAACATTCTCCCAATACCCACAGCCCTGTGGAGCCTGTATTTGGGATGGTTGTGTAGAATTAGAGGGGTCCTCTAGCATATATGACCAATGAACTCACCCGTGAAACTGTGTATCAACAAGTGTATTGGGAAGTGAACAAACTAGTGAACATGGATGGTTCACAGAAACTACTATATATCACATAGAGCCCATAGTACTTTTCATTCTAGACAAGGAATGTTCATCTGGACTGTGCTAAAGAGCATTGATTTGGATGTTTTGTGAAAAATGTCTGTGAACAAGAATACACTCATTGATACACTGATCTACAAGTGCGTGAAATTGACGTGATTAACCATAACTCTCCTCTAGAGCATACTAGTGATTCAATATGTGTTTTGGCTGAGGTTGAACCAATGGCTGCAATGTAGTTTCTGGTCACACAATTGGTTTTACGTGCTGAAGCTCAAAGATTGAGAACACAATCACTATGCTTCTCATAAGCTTACAAAAAATAGACAGACACACGGCTCATCTCTTGCCAATACAAAAAAATGGTGCGATACTGACAAAGCAGTGAGCATCTGAGAGGGCTGCCTATTCATGTATTTTGTAGCTAGGTTATACAATAGCTTCAATGGAACCAAGCCACCTGACTGTCAGGTGTTTTGGTGCCTGATCTTTGGCAGTCATGGCCATACCGGACGCCGGTCTTGATTGAACCGAGGTTGGGGAATGCCCAGTTTCCTCGGTTGTTCCACGGATGCGGTCAATCAATCGCTCTTGCTCCAACCAGTCTCTGCTGATCTCTTGAGAGGAGCGTCCTCGCTTGAACTCTCAGCTTGCTCACGACTGCATTTGATGGATCTTTGCACCTGACCATCAGATCGCAATCTTATGAACCTTCTTCTCTGTTGCTGGATCCTCGGTCTCGCTCCAGCCACTTTCCACGTCATTGCTTGGACCGAGAGGAGCTCTCGGTCACCAGAATATATGCTTGTCATTCTTGATATAATATCAGTTCCATGAAGCTTCGATAGGACAAGTAGATGTAGTTTGGGTGGCAAATGGCTGGATCAGTGGGATGCACTAGGCCTACCCACAGCCATACTGTTCCCCTTTACATGAAAATAGCACGAGGATTGCGAGATAGAGTGGTAACCTCTCTCCTAGCCCTCTTGCTTTGCTTTTCTTGCCAAAACCAAAGTATATCACTCTTAGGAAACTGCAAGTTTGAGCACAACATATGCCACATCGGCAAAAGTTTGAACATAAAGGATGTCATATTTTCAACATTCCTCCTCTTATTCCATAACCAGCATGGGCTGATGTGCGCACAACCAACCCTCATGAAGAATGAGCGGGTGGCCAGGTTGACACACAGAATGCATGCCACCGTGGCAATTCTTCCTCGTGCATTCTGAGCCTTTATCAACAAGTCAAGGATTCCAGGCAAGCCGTCGGTTTGTGAAGACCAAAGTGCATGGCATGTAGCTGTTGGCAATAGTGAGTGTGGAGGCAATCTCCAGGATGCCTTCTCCTTACTGATGCATGCTACCAATGTTTGGAGAAGCAAATGGACACCAATGCTAAAGACTGTGGAGCTTAAGGGTCAAAGACTAGGAGTGGACATAAACCCGTCGCATTCAGGAGAGATGAATGAAACATGTTTGTGTAAATTAGAAGATTGGAATTACATTTGATCCTTATAGCCTATGATCTAAGCTTTCCAATGCATCCAAGCACGCCCAAATTGGAGCAGTAGAACCCCTGCTACCGCCGTCGAAGAAACCCTTGGTGGAGCCGCTCACCATGCCTTGCTCGCTAGGCCAGGGGAGGTGCTTTGATGGTGACCTGTTGAAGCGCCTTCTTTTGGCCCAGAAGTTGAGGAGGAGTTCATCTGGGTCAAGGAGGTCCCTGGTTACCTCCTTTATGGCCTTGGTGCATTTGGAGTCTGTTGGAGTTGAACCAGGATCACCAGTGGTGGGGTAACCCGTCACCCATGACAGATACAGCATTCCACCCGCCCAACACCCAAACTTTGGGTTAGGCTAACTTTATGAATACTCACTCAAATTGAGCAATTCAAAGCTTAAACTTGCACAGAACAATAAAAGAAATCCAAATCTAAAGTCATATAAGTTCTTCAACCAATCCCTAGCTGTCAAACAAGGGAACAAAATCAACAACACTCATGGCAAGGAGCACACCATGTCAACTATCTTCCCCTCGCACCGCAGCGTTGATGCCTTGTCCTTACAACATGAGGCATTTCAGACCTCACAGTGCAGACCGACCTCCATGCAAATCGCGTAGTGCCTGTCCTTGGACTGTGCCTTGGTCATGGCGTCGGCGCGCATGCACTTTGTGTCACAATGCAAAATATCCGCATCTACCTTCGCCAACAAGTCGCGTGCATAGTGACCTATCCGCTTATGCAGCACCGGAGTCTGGGTGAGGCTGATGGCACTTATGTTGTCCGTCGGCTTCCTTTACGGCACCCCAGTCTTCTTAAGCAGCCGCCACAGCCACACCGCCTCCTTCGTGGCTTCCGCAAACGCGACGTACTTCCTGCTTGTCCATGAAACTGCTACACCACCTAGCATAAACACGTACCCAGACCTTGATTTTCTGTCATCCACATCTCCAGCCCAGTCAACATCGGAGTAGCCGACCAACTCGAGGGAGTGGTCACACGCTCCACTTTCGAACACAAGCCCCAACTATTTTGTCTCCTTGAGGTAGCGGAGGATGCGCCCTACCGCTTGCCAATGCAATGGCCTGGGGTCAGCAACGTAGCAGCTAACTGCTATCCACAAAGGCCAGGTTGGGTCATGTTTCCAACATGGCGTACATGATGCTCCCCACTGTGGACTGGTATGGGACACTTACCATCTCCTCTTTCTCTTCATCCATGCTCGACCCCATGCTCGAGCTCAGCTCACATGTGGTGGTCATGGGTGTGCCGATGGGGTTGCACTCCATGTTAGAGCGGCAGAGCACCCCTTGTTCGTACTTTACCAGCCCCATCTCCAACATGCCTTGTGATCCCTCTTGATGGCGACACCGAGATAGTACTCAAGCTCACCCATGTCGGTTTTTTTGAACTGATTGCCTAGCTGCCACTTCAGGTTCACCAACTCCTCCATGTCCAATGACACGAGCATAAGGTCACCCACATAAAGAATAATGATCTGGTACAGCCTTAGCTTCTTCCGCACATAAACATTGTGATCCACCTTGAAGCGCTTGAAACCAATTTCGGCCATGAAGTCGTCCATTTTTTGATACCACATGAGTGGCGCTAGCTTCAGCCCGTAAAGCAGTTTGCAAAGTCGGTACACCTTCCCTTGAAGCGCGTCCACCCCCTCCGGCACCTCCATGCTTACCTCCTTGTCTAGATCACAATTGATAAATGTGATTTTCACATCCATTTGGTGGACTTCGTTGTCCCGGGCTGCCACCACGGAGAGAATGGTGCAGATGGAGGCAAACTTCACCACCGGTGCAAAGGATTAATGGTACTATTCACCCTTCTACTGGGCGTATCCCTTTGCCACCAGCCTCGCCTTGTACCACTCCACCTCCCCCTCCTTTTGTGAACTTCTTCTTGAAGATCCACTTGGAGCCCATAATCTTCTTGCCCTCCAGTCTGTTGGTCAGCTCGCAAGTTACAGTCTCTTTCTGGGAGGCAAGCTCAGATATCATAGCCCTCTCCCACTCAGTCCCATCCTTTTACTGCAATGCCTCCTTGACGGTCTCAGGCTCCTCTTGCGCAAAGAATGTTTGAGCAAACGCAGTCCAGATTCGTGACATAATACCACTTTGCCATCCTCTTCGTGTTTATACTTCTCATAGGATGCTGTTGTTGAGGCTGATGGTGCTGCTGCTGCTATTGTTGCTAGCCTCTTGCAGGGCCACTCACGTTGCTGGCCCGCTCCCCCTTGCTCAAGGAATGTGGAGATGCGGGCTCAGTCCTGTTGAAGATTTACCCCTCTGCATGCCCAAGTGTGGCGCGGGAGGCGCTGGTGAGCCGCCAGAGAGAGGAAAATCCTCACAGTTGGATCTAGCAGCATGAGGATTGCTCAGATCCTAAAATGGAGGATTGCCCCTAAAAGGTCATTAGTCACTGAATCTGGTGGAAGTTGTTTCATCGGAATCGGACAAGTAACAAGGGAGATATGAGCTTCCAAAGTTGGGGTGTGTGCGGCGGCTCTGGGAGCCGGTCTTGGTTTGACTACCGGTGAATAATTGACCGAAACGAGTAACAAAATTCCATCTGGGTATTTTGCTTCGGAAGGCTGCCGAGGCGTTCGGTGGATGATTCGGCGGATGTGAGTAGTACAGTTTTGTTACTGAGCGACTTGGCCAAAATCCTGGCTCGGAGTCTAAAACTCAGTAGTACATTTTGTTAGTCGGGGACTTCAAAACTCTGACTGCAGGTCCGCGAACAGGTTTCGAACCGCATCAATCCCCATCACCAGACTTGATGAATAACTCATCAAAACAGATCCCAAAGGCACAAGAGGCACCGCCATTACGTGTAGGGACATCTGCGCCTACGGAATAACATTTTGATGGTCCTTGATGTGTGAGGGCGCCTCGACGGGCGACGTGGTGCGCGCTGCCGACTGAGTAGCTGGTTTGGGATTCAGTGCTTTGGCTGACGTAGCGGGAGGTACGTGATCCAAATCAGGCACTGTTTGGTACATTGGAGAACTCATGACTAGCTCACAAGTGTTCAGATCATGTCCATGTTAACAAAACAATGCAAAATCTTGTTATTCCCTTCGCAAAAGGGACTGTCTCACAATTTTCTTCCACTCCCAGAAACATAGTGTGAGGCGACCAGAAAGCTCACGCTTAGACTTAGATCCCGCACCAAAACAGAGAAAGCCGTGGACACCAAGTGCAGACCCGTCCAGGGCACGTTGGAACTGCCTCCACCCCGGGGGCCATTTTCTGACACAGGGTTATAGGCCTACGACCCTGACCGGCGTATTAATAGCTCATGGCTTTTGCGGCGGACGGGATTGTCGTCGGAGATGACATCGCCGTGAAACTCTGAGGTCCCGGGGTTGAAGACTGCACAAATGGCGCAGAAGGAGATGCAGCCCATCCAGAAGTATGCAGGTGGCCTTAGCTACGGGCTATAGAGGTGCACTTTCAGTAGCACCTCGTGCATAAGGGGCTGCTGGAGGTCATGAAGGGAACGGAAGTCCTCAACAAAGCGATGGCGATGCGCAGAAGGAGGCCTTCGCAAAGAATAACACAGAGGCGCTCATGCTGCTAGTGTCCGGGGCCGCTGAGTCCCAGTGGGACTACTCCCAGGACTGCACGCTGGCAGTTGAGGCTTGGCAAAAACTTTGCGCCATCCATCAATCCAAGTCGTTGGTGAACAAAATATTTGCAATGAAGTGACTCCTAACGGTGAGAATCGAGGAAGGAGATGATGTCATCTCCACCATGCAGCAGATGGAGTCGCTTGCCTCACAATTCAACAACGTGGGGTAAACGATCGACACGCAGCTGTAGGGGATGGCCCTCCTCATAGCCCTTCTTGATAGTTGGAGCCCTCTCATCACACTCTTGGGAGGATGGACAGAGGACAAGCTCACGTATGGTGCGGTCGCAGAGTACA
Source organism: Penium margaritaceum (assembly GCA_023375785.1). Taxonomy (NCBI): domain Eukaryota; kingdom Viridiplantae; phylum Streptophyta; class Zygnematophyceae; order Desmidiales; family Peniaceae; genus Penium; species Penium margaritaceum. The sequence goes on from SZWC01026077.1 coordinate 26,559, forward strand.
TTCGTAACGAGGCACAACGACGGAGCTGTAGGGAGTCCTCGTCTTCCTCGTCGACCCTCGTCACCAAAACACATGGTGGCGGAAGCAGGGGCAAGGGAGGTGGCGGATATGGCAGCTGCAAGAACGATGCCAAGAAGGGTGCGTGCCGTAACTGTGGTAAGGAGGGCCACTGGGCCCACGAGTGCAATGAGGAGATGAAGGCCGTAGGAAAGGATGCCAAAGGCAAGAAGGTGCTCCTCAACGGAACCCAAAACCACTACCTTAAGAAGGCCAAGTGGCGATGCCTTGATTCCGGGGCGAAGGAGTACACCTAGGTTGAGAAGATATGGTTTATCAACTACACCAAGTCCAGCAAATCCATTGTGGTCGTGGATGACAAGGTCAAGATCGAGGCTTGCCAAGGAGACGTGGACGTGGAGGTGGTGGTTGGTGGGAAACGGGTGCAGCGCGTCATCAAGGACGTTCAACACATACCCGGCTTGGCTGACATTCTAAGTGTCAACCGCCTGATTGAAAAGGGGTATGAGGTGCTCTTTAGTAGAAGAGGGGCAGTCGTGCGGAAGGATAGTGGTGGCGAGCCCTTGCTGGAGGCTAAGCATGAGGGAGGCCTTTACATCGTGGAGACCAAGGTGATCCCCGCGACGACACATTCAGCAGACTTAATGGAACGCACTGTCATTGTGGCCAAAGGAGGGGGAGCTGATCTGGAGCTCAGGCATCGACAATTGGGGCATTCCTCACCCACAGTCATGAAGGAGATGGCAAAGCACGAGCTGGTACGCAGTCTTGTCATCGATGGTGTGGAAGAGGCGACGGATGCAGCAAAGCACAAAATGTGCGAGCCTTGAATTTTGGGCAAGGCGCGGCGCAAACCGTTCAACGAGAACGTGAATCGCGCCTTGGACCTGCTGGAGGTCATGCACAGTGACGTGTGCGGACCATTCAAGACGGCGTCAAAGAGCGGCGCGCGTTACTGTGTCACCTTCATTGATGACTACAGCAGAAAACTCTGCGTGTATTTCATGAAGCGGAAAGGCGAGGTCCTGGACAGGCTGAAGGAGTATGTTGTCGCGCCGGAGAGGCAGACTAACCGGAAGGTCAGAGTGCTACGCAGAAACAATGGCGAAGCTTACGTGGACTGTAGCTGGTGGATGAAGTAGCAAGGCATAAAATGGGAACAAACTATTCCGCATTTGCCTCAGTCAAATGGCGTGGCAGAGCGGGCAAACCAGACGCTGCTGAACATGGTACGGACCATGTTGGTGGATGCTTATGTACCGTGAAGCTTCTGGGCAGAAGCTGTGCATACAGTGAGCTACACCATCAACCTCACTCCTATAGCGGTGCTGAAGGGGAAGAGCAGTTGGAAGATGTTGCAGGAGGTTTGGAGCGGGCGCAAGCCAATTGTGGCACACCTGAAAGTGTTTGGGTGCAAGGCGCACTCAATGGTGTAGGTTGCACAGACGCGCAACAACAAGCTGGAGCCATGGGCAAAGTCGTATCTTGTCCTTGGCTGTGAGAGCGCGCATAAGGCATACCGGCTCTACGACATGTGCAAGGAGGAGGTAATCCGCAGCCGAGACGTCGACTTTGACGAGAAGCAGAGCTACATCAGCAACAACGACATGAGCGTAGTGGACTCTCCAAAGACGGAGGAGTGGTTCTAGGTCCTTGAATACGAGAAGGAACTGGGGGACGCTGACGTTGATGATGCGGCATCAGAGCGCAACGGTGCACCAGCGGTGGTAGCCGACGCAGAGGACTCTGATGATGATCAAGCTAATGAGGAGACCTACTGGAAAGATCCGGCGGATGAGGCACCAAGGGTGCCAAGGCGCACACTCTCGACGGAGTGGGCATGTGGCATCGATAGAAAATCGACTGGATATGCCGGCCATCCGGACGATGTTTCGTCGGAGCGGGAGAGATCCTCAGGGAACCATCCAGTCGATGATTCACCAGAGCGTGCAGAGTCGGAGGGATTGCAGCAAAGCGGCGATGCGCCACCAAAACTGCCGCGCCGCAGTGGGAGGCAACGGGAAACAGGGAAGCGCTTTGATGCAAGCACCGGTCAATGGATCGGCATGACGTGGTGCATGCTAGCTATATCAACGGAGCCCACTACCATGCAAGAGGCACTTGCACGGCCGGAGGGGGATCAATTGGATGCAAATCAGAGCTCTCGTCCATCACGAAAAATGACACGTGGGAGCTGGTTAACAGGCCGAAATATGAAAAGGTCATCGGCTCAACATGGGTCTTCAAGACCAAGTTCACAAAGGAAGGTGTTTTTAACAAGTACAAGGCACGACGGGTGGCAAAGGGTTACCTGGAGTGTAAGGAGGAGCACTGCGATGAGACGTTCACTCCCGTCCCCAAGTTCACAAGCAACCGGGTGATCCTTGCGGTGGCAGCCGCATAGGACATGGAGCTCTACCAAATGGACGTAAAGACAGCTTTCCTCAATTGCATTATAGACCAATAAGCTTACATGGAGGTACCAGAGGGGGTTGAGGCACCGGAGGGCAATGTGTGCAAGTTGTAGAAGTCTTTGTACGGGCAAAAACAATCGCCCAGATGCTGGTACCAATATATGAAAATCTTCATTGCACAATTCGGCTTCAAGCGCTGTGAGTCGGATCATAGCGTGTACGTGCGGCGTGACAAGCAGCTCCATCCGATCGTCTTACTATAGGTGGACGACCTGATTTTGTGCTCGAAGGATCTGCCGAGCCTATAGCGGCTGAAAGAGTAGCTGAGTAGCAGATTCCACATGTCGGACATGGGGGAGTTGGAATACTACCTCGGGGTGAGCATCACGCGGAACCGGAGGGAGCGCAAGCTTGAGTTGGGATGTGGCCAAGGTACTGAATCGGTATGGCATGGAGGATTGCAAACCAATTGGCAGTCCGGTCTCCACGACCTGTGAACTGAGTGCGACAATGGCGCCACAAAAAAAAGAAGAGCGGGAGGATATGGCAGGGGTGTCCTGACAAAGAAGGGCACCAAGAAGGGTGCGTGCTGTAACTGCGACAAGGAGGGCCACTGGGCCCATGAGTGCACCGAGGAGGCAAAGGCCGGCGGCAAGGATGCCAAAGGCAGGAAGTCGCTCCTAAACAACATGCAAAACCACTACCTCAAGAAGGCCAACCGGCGATGCCTTGACTCCGGAGCGGAGGAGTATACCCAAGTCGAGAAGGTCGGGTTCATCAACTACACCAAGTCCAACAAATCCACGGTGGTCGCAAAAGACAAGGTCAAGCCGGTGGCTGGCCAAGGAGGCATGGACATGGAGGTGGTGGTTGGTAGAAAGCGGGTGCAGCGCGTCATCAAGGACGTGCAGCACGTACCCAACTTGGTTGACATTCTACGTGTCAACCGCCTGACTGACAAGGGATACAAGGTGCTCTTCAGTAGAAGATGGGCAGTCGTGCGGAAGGATGGTGGCGGCAAGCCCGTTCTTGAGGCTAAGCACGAGGGAGGTCTCTACATCGTGGAGACCAAGGTGATCCTCACAACGACAGATTCAGCAGACTTACAGGAACGCACCATCAACCTGGCCAAAGGAGGGGGAGCTGATATGGAGCTCTGGCATCGATGACTGGGGCATTCCTTACCCACAGTTGTGAAGGAGATGGTGACGCATGAGCTGGTACGCGGCCTTGTCATTAATGGTGTGAAAGAGGCGACGGATGCAGCAAAGCACAAACCGTGCGAGCCTTGTATTTTTGGGCAAGGCGCGGCGCAAAGCGTTCAACAAGAACATGAATCGTGCCTTGGACCTGCTGGAGGTCATGCACAGTGACGTGTGCGGACCATTCAAGATGGCGTCAAAGAGCGGCACGCGTTACTGTGTCACCTTCATTGATGACTACAGCAGAAAACTCTACGTGTACTTCATGAAGCGAAAAGGCGAGGTCCTGGACCAACTGAAGGAGTATGTCGCCGCGGTGGAGAGGCAGACTGACCAGAAGGTCAGAGCACTATGCGGCGACAACGATGGAGAGTACATGGGCTCTAGCGGGTGGATGAAGTAGCAAGGCATAAAATGGGAACAAACTATTCCGTATTTGCCTCATTCAAATGGTGTGGCGGAGCGGGTAAACCAGACGCTGCTGAACATGGTACGGACCATGTTGGTGGATGCGGAAATACCGTGAAGCTTCTGGGCAAAAGCTCTGCGTACGGCAAGCTACACCATCAACCTCACTCCTACAGCGGTGCTAAAGGGAAAGAGCAACTAGAAGACGCCACAAGAGGCTTGGAGTGGGTGCAAGCCAAGTGTGGCACACCTGAAAGTGTTTGGGTGCAAGGCGCACGCGATGGTGCAGGCTACACAGAGGCGCGACAGGAAGCTGGAGCCGTGGGCAAATTGGTATCTCTTCCTTGGCTATGAGAGCGTGCATAAGGCGTACCGGCACTACGACATGCGCAAGGAGGAAGTAATCCGCAGCGGAGACATCGACTTTGATGAGTAGCAGAGCTACATCAGCAACAACGACGTGGGTGTGGTGGACTCTTCAAAGACGGGAGAGTGGCTCCAGCTTCTTGACTACGAGGAGCCGGTGGACGCCAAAGTTGAGGATGCGTCATCAGAGCGCAACGCTGCACCAGTGGTGTTAGCCGACGCGGAGGACTCCGATGATGGTCAAGCCGATGAGGAGATCCACCGGAAGGATCCGGCGGATGAGACACCGATGGTGCCAAGGCTCGCACTCCCGGCAAAGTGTGCATTGGGCGTTGGTGGCAAATCCACCGGACGTGCCGGCTGTTTGGCCGATGTTTCACCGGAGCGAGGGAGATGATTGGGGAGCCATCCGGACGATGATTCACGGAGCGTGCAGAGTCAGAGGGATCGCAGCAAAGCGACGATTTGCCACCAAAACTACCGCATCCTAGCGGGAGGCAGCGAAAAGCGGGGAATCGTTTCGACACAAGCACTGGTCGATGGATCGGCGTGACGCGGCGCATGCTGGCTGCATCAATGGAGTCGACTACCGTGTAAGAGGCACTTGCACGGCCCGAAGGGGATCAATGGGACACAGCCATCAAATCGGAGCTGGCGTCCATCACAGAAAATGATACGTGGGAGCTGGTTGACGGGCCGAAAGATGCCAAGGTCATTGGCTCAAAGTGGGTCTTTAAGACCAAGTTCACAAAGGAAGGTGTGGTTGAAAAGCACAAGGTGCGGTTGGTGGCAAAGAGATACGAATAGCCGAAGAGTGAGCACTACGATGAGACGTTCGCTCCCGTCAACAAGTTCACAAGCATCCGGGCGATCACTACGGTGGCGGTCGCGAAGAACATGGAGCTCCACCAAATGGACATAAAGACGGCCTTACTCAATGGCATCATAGACAAAGAGATCTACATGGAGGTGCCAGAGGGGTTGGAGACGCCGGAGGGCAAGGTGTGCAAGCTGTGGAAGTCCTTGTATGGGCTAAAACAATCGCCTAGATGCTGGTACCAACAAATGGACAACTTCAAGGCACAACTCGGGTTTAAGCGCTGTGAAGCGGATCATAATGTGTACGTACGGCGCGACAAGCAGCTCCATCAGATCGTTGCAGTCTATGTGGATGACCTAATCTTGTGCTCGACGGATCTACTCAGCCTACAGGGGCTGAAAGAGAAGATGAGTAGCAGATTCCAGATGTCGGACATGGGGGAGCTGGAGTACTACCTCGGGATGAGCATCACGCGGAACCGGAGGGCACGCACGCTTGAACTGGGGCAGGCCAAATATGTGGACGAGGTACTGAAGCGATACGGCATGGAGGACTGCAAACCAGTTGGCAGTCCGGTCTCCACGACCTGTGAACTGAGTGCGGCAATGGCACCGCAAACAAAAAAGAGCGGGAGGATATGGCAGGGGTGCCCTACCAATCGGCGGTGGGCAGCCTCATGTACGCCATGGTAGCGACTCGACCGGACCTGGCCTACGTGGTGGGCCGAGTGAGCAGGTACGTGGCCGATCCAGGACCACTACACTGGCAGGCGGTCAAGCGTATCCTCTGCTACCTGCAGGTGATGCGTCATGTGCGCTTGTGGTTCGACGGCAAGGGCCGGGCGGACCCCTTGCGTCTAGTCTGCTACACGGACACAGACTACGCTGGCAATGTGGACAAGCAGAGGACAGCTGAAGTCGTATTGCTGGACAAATTTTACCAGGTGTGGGCCGTGGATGGGACACATGTCTGGCTGGCTGGAAAGAAATCCTCCAACAACATGGTGCGGCACGAGCGCCTCGAGCACTGCCAGACCGTTGGCTAGCTAGTGGCAAAGGTGCGCACCCGTAACAAGACACTGAGGTTGAGGAGAATGCGGATGATCACGGCAATGCAGATGTTCCCAAAACTTCTGTTAAAGGGCCTTCGGCACATCCCAGGCCTCAACGCTCCCCACCACCGCATTTGTCGCTGGCGCCTCTGTCAGAAAATACTCTACTGACATCAAGTCCCAATTCCATACCTCCCTTCTTCACCATCTACCCTTGAGGGTTCGGAGAGGCAGGAACCGGATTTACCCAATTACCCTGTCGCTCGGCGGATCATGTCCTCTCGCAGTAGATGTTGGTCACACCTGGCAGAGTGGACCGTTGGCACAACGGTCCACTCTCAACAGACGACTCCCTCAGTCGCTCATACATGCTTCACGTCCTCCGACACTACGGGCTACACGGTGTAGTGTCCAACATGGTTGAAACAACACATACAAATACCACCACATCAATACTTGTCAACAACAATCT
>SZWC01026078.1:0-18193 GCA_023375785.1 Penium margaritaceum
CCATCACCCATGCCCACCCAGACATCGACGGTCCATGACCCCCGAAACTTTGAAAATTCATATCTCCCAATCCGACCGTTGGATTGGCCTCAAACTTGGACCGTAGACATTTTGCCACCTGATCTTTGCAATGGTGAAGTCGGATTGGCGATCGGAGCAGGCATCTGGTACTTTCCTGGAACTTGCTCCTGTGGACCTGAAACTGAGCCAGATGGCTCCTTTCCCAACAGTATTTGCTAGCTTTAGTATCTAGATTAAACCAAGGAGACTTGCTCCAAACAGCAGTGCATGCCTTGTCTATGTGGACCAGACTTAAGAGACTTACTCCTAAGGAGCACTGCATGCCTAGTCCGTCCTGTGCCTATCCAAATATCAGCCATTGCACTCTCCCTTGCACATTTATCCATTAGCTGTGAGATCTCTCCTCTCTCTTGCAGTCTTGGCCTTGGTCTTGGTCTTCGTCCTCTTCGTTGACCATACCAATGCCTCAAGTACCTGCACAGTGCAATTCGCTGTCAAATGCCTTTGCCATGCAATTTGCGAGCATCTTCATGGTGTCCACGTAATCCAGTATTGAGATCTCCTATGCAACCAGGTCCCGTGAGTAGAGGTACCTGATGTTGATGTTCTTGGTCCCTCAAAAGATGACATCATCCTGTGCCATTTCCATGGCGTTCTTGTTTTCGATACGGACCTCTGTTTCCTCCGTTGGTGGCACTTTCATCTCGGCAAGCAAACTACGTAGTCACCGTTTCCTTGCATGCTTGTGACAAAGCGATGTAGTTTGCCTCAGCGGCCGGGAAGGAGACACAATCCTACTTTCTGATTGCCCAAGAGTCTGTAGTATCATTCAAGAGGTACATTAAACCCGAGGTGGAATTTCTGTCATCGATTCTTTCTCCCAAGTTGGCGTCTGTGTAGCAAACCAGTCGTAGCAGGTCAGATCCTTCTTGGCCTCCAAACTAGAGTCCTATTTGTCGGGTGTTCAGTAGATAGCGCATGATGCGCTTGACTGCTTGCCAATGCTGTGGCCGTGGATTGGCCACAAACATACTCACTTGTCCCACAGCATAGCAAATGTCAGGGTGTGTTCCTGCCATGGCATACATGAGGCTGCAAACAGCACACAAGTAGGGAATGTTCTCCATCTCACACTTTTCTGCTTCCGTGCTGGGGCTCATGGAGGAGGAGAGCTTGATGTCTGTTGTCATGGGTGTGATGATGGGCTTGCAGTCCTCCATGTTGTTGCGCTTAAGGACTTCCATGATGTACTTGGTCTGGTTCAGCTCGATGGTGCCTGCTACTGGATTGTGGTGGACGACTATCCCGAGGTAGAACATGAGTGGACCCATACCCTTCATCTTGAATCTGTTGCTGAGATTTATCTTCATCTTGTTCAATATCTTGACGGATGATGAGCTGATGATCAGGTCATCCACATACACACCAACCAGCATCAAGCCTTGAACATCTTCCTGTACATAGACACCACTGTCATTCTGGCACTACATGAAGGTGAACACAGCCATGAAGCTGTCTATCTCCTTGTACCACATAATTGGGACTTGTTTGAGCCCGTTGAGTGCTTTACCCAGTTGGCAAACCTTGCCCTCTGGAGTTTTCACTCCCTCGAGCATATCCATCAGCACTTCTTTGAATACGTTCCCGTAGAGGAAAGCTGTCTTGACATCCATCTAGTACACTCCAGATATTTTGCAACATCGATAACCAACATGGATCTGATGGAGGCAAAGGTGACGACAGGCGCAAAGGTCTTCTCGTACTCTGGGCCTACATGCTGGGAAAACCCTTTTGCCACAACTCATGCCTTCTACTTATGATAGTACCATCATGCTTGAACTTTTTCGGGAGTACCCTCCTTCACCCCACCGCGTGTGCGTTTCGGGACCTATCCACGAGGACCCATGTCCCGTTCTCTTCAATGGATGCGAGTTGGCTATCCACTACCTCCTTCATATTGGCCGCATCTTGCATGTTCATAGCCTTTCTTACGGTCACAGGCTCTCCCTAAGCCAAGCATGACCAGCTGAGTCCGGTCCCTTTCGCATTCTCAGCATCATATCTTGACGGAGGTTTCTTCTTGCGCATACAATGCCGAAGTATTACTGATGGTGCTTCAAGGCTTATTCGTTTCTGTTGCTCCTACGCTGCTAGTGATCCGTTGTTTGAGGATAAGTCATTAGCCTCATATTTGATTCAGAGGCCTCGAACAACTTAGACTTAGTGTCAGAGTTCGTCATTGTGTCAGCCTGCATAGCCACTCCCTTTGCTACACCATCCTTGACTGGCACCATGTGCAAGTTTTCTAGTGAATGATCACCTGCCTTGAGCAACACAACCCACTCTCCTGATTTGGAAGTATGGATAGTGTCCAGCGACTCTCCCTTGCCGAGCGTCCTTTCATCAAACTTGACATCTCGACTCGTGATGATTTTTCCAGCTGCTTGGTCCCACAGCCTTTCTGACCATTACACACTTACAAGCACGTGCATCTAGCTTGCCTCTTCCTTCTCCTACTTGGACCTTTGCCCCTGTAATACAACCAAAGATCCTCAAGTATGAGGCATCTGGCTTCTTTCCTGACCAAGCCTCCTGTGGCGTCTTGAGTTTTCCTTAATGCTGCTTCTTACCACGCCTTCCAAGCGCAGTTTCCAGGGTGAGATTCACAAGAAAGCTGTTGGGAAAGGGGCCATCCGGCTCAGTTTCTGGTCCACAGGAACAAGTTCCACGAAAATACAGGTAGCATGCCCCAATCATCAATCCGACTTCACCATTGAAAAGATCAGGTGTCAAAATGTCTACCGTCCAAGTTTGAGGCCGATCCAATAGTCGGATGGGGAGATATGAGTTTTTGTAGTTTTCGGGGTCATCGACCGTTCATATCCGGGTGACCATGGGTGATGGCTCCATGCCTCAGCCAAAGAAAAGAAAAAGGCAAGAGATCCAGGGTCAAGACCTGATGGGAGAAATATCCAAAAAGGTCCTGGATTCTCGGGTTGCCTTGTCAGAGTATGCTGACTAGGAAAAAGGTACCTCTTTTTCCTTTTGAGATGAGGTGAGATCCTTGTGTGCTAGCCATGGATACATGGCAATTCTCAATCGGATTAAGGGTTATGTGACCACTAGGAGTATGCCATGAGAGCATCTTCTAGCTCTCTAGGTCGTGTGTGAGTGGTCAGCCTGATTGCTGGGCTGATTTCCTCCCTTGAGTGAGATTATGGACTCTAGTGTGTAATTCTTAGCCTCCATGGCTAAGTGCTATGGCTTGTGAGAGGGCTGACTTACCCAAGCTCTAGCTCTATATGTACTCCATCATTTTTGAGTGATTCAACAACAATTCTTCAGCACAAGTAATGCCCTTCCAGTCCCACATGCTCGCTGCTCTAAGACTCTTTCTCTCCTCCAGTTCTAACATTTGGTATCAGAGCCAGGTTCTGCCACTTTCAGCCAGCACAGGCCGTCACTTTGGGAGTGACGGGTTGGGGTAAAACCTTCACCAGATTTGACAATATACCACAATATCTTCAAGTACAAGAGACAAGCATTCGAAGAAGCCCAAGATCATGAAGATCCAACAGTCTGATTGAGAGTTATACACAAAATTAAGTCGGCCAGAGCTACACTCTTCTCTTTGAGTAAGATAGTCGCCTCGTGATGACCATAACTCTTTCTTTTCTTTGTCAATTTGAAAAGTAGCACAACCGAATTGAAGTATTCTTCCTAAGATTTCCATTGGTGCAAAAACATTTGCATTCCATCTGTATGTTTTGTTGGAACTTGAGGAGAGAGGGAGCCTTGGAGCAGCGAGTATGTGTGATTGGAAGGACATCACTTGTGCTGAAGAATGGTTGTTCAATCACTCAAAATGATGGAGTACATATAGAGCTAGAACTTGGGCAAGTCAGCCCTCTCACAAGCCACACCACATAGCCATTGAGGCTAAGGCTCACACACTAGAGTCCATAATCTCACACAAGGGAGGAAATCAGCCTAGCAATCAGGCTGACCACTCACACACGACCTAGAGAGCTAGAGAATGCTCTCATGGCACACTCCTAGTGGTCACATAACCCACAAACCCATGGAGAATTGCCATGTGTCCATGGCTAGCACACAAGGATCTCACCTCACCTAAAAAGTAAGGAGAGGTATCTTTATCCTAGTCAGCACACTCTGACAAGGCAATCCTAAGACCAAGGACCTTTTTGGATATTTCTCCCATCAGGTCTTGATCCTGGACCTCTTGCCTTTTTCTTTTCTCAGGCTAAGGCATGGAGTAATCACCCATGCCCACCCAGACATCGACGGTGCATGACCCCCGAAACATCGAAAATTCATATCTCCCAATCCGACCGTTGGATCGGCCTCAAACTTGGATCGTAGACATTTTTCCACCTGATCTTTCCAATGGTGAAGTCGAATTGGCGATCGAAGCAGGCATCTGGTACTTTCCTGCAACTTGCTCTTGTGGACCTAAAACTGAGCCAGATGGCTCCTTTCCTAACAATCTCCCACTTTGCCACAGTCAGAGTGGGCTGAGTCCACATGCCTTCATGCAGAACTGCTGCTTCTCACGGGTTACTGGCTTGGTGCAGAAATCAGCGACCTGCTTGCCGGTTGGAGTAAACAACAGCTTGATAGCACCCTCCTGCACCATGTGCCTGATGAAATGATATGCGATGTCAATGTGCTTGGTGCGTGCATGGTGCTCAATATTCTTGGCGAGTGCGATTGCGCTCTGGTTGTCGACGCGCACAGGAACTGGAACTGCTGCACTCCCACTCATCTCTGCCATGAGACGTTGGAGCCAAACTGCTTCCTTGGCTCCAAAGCTGAGAGATACGTACTCAGCTTCTGTACTCGAGGTGGCCACGACCACCTGCCGCTTGCTGCACCAGCTGATGGCTCCACCATTCACGAGGAACACATGTCCAGAGATGGACTTGCGGTCCTCAGGGTTTGAAGCCCAATCTGCATCTGTGTAGCCGATGATGCTGTTGTCATTGCCGTTGTAGGTGATGCCGATGTTGATGGTTCCAGCAAGGTAGCGGAAGATCCGCTTCACTGCCTTCTGGTGCTCCGGTCCGGGATTAGCCATGTGCTGGCTCACAGCGCTCACAGCCTGTGCGAGGTCCGGCCTGGTTGCCACCATCAGGTACATGAGACTGCCGACGGCGCTGTGGTACTTCTGCCGCTCAGCTGCATTTGCTTCTCCATTGAAGCTCACAAGGTACTACCGCGTCTCCAGTGGCGTGCCGATGGGTTTTGCCTCTGCCATGCCGAACCGCTGCAAAACATCCTTGATGTAGCAACTCTGCTGCAGCGAGAGAGCGTGACTTGCGGTCACGCATGATCTGGATACCGAGGAAGTATGATGCCTCCTCGAGATCAGACATCTGGAAGTGCTCCTGCATGGCTTCCTTGAACTCCTGCAGTGCAGACATGCTGTTGGAAAGGAGGAGCATATCATCCACATAGACAATGATGATGAGGATCTCATGCTCATGCTGCCAGCGATACACGCTGTAGTCACACTCACTGCGCTCAAACCCCATGCACTGCAACGCCGCATCCAACTTCTGGTTCCAAGCACGCGACGCTTGCTTGAGGCCGTACAGCGACTTCTGCAGCTTGCAGACCAGGTGCTCTTGGCCATCCATGACGAACCCCTCCGGCTGCTCCATGTAGATCTCCTCCTCCAAGTCACCATTCAAGAATGCCGTCTAGACATCCATGTGGTGAACCTCGAAGTCCTCAGCTGCTGCTTAAGAGAGGAGCGTGCGCACAGAGACAAACTTTGCAACAGGGGCAAAAGTTTCTGTGTAGTCGATGCCCTCTTGCTGCAAGTAGCCCTTGGCGACCTGCCTCGCCTTGTACTTTTCCAGGTTACCATCTGCTCCCCGCTTCTTCTTGAACATCCATTTGCACTTGATCACCTTACGTCCTGGTGCACGCTCAGTCAGCTCCTACGTGCCGTTGTCCAGCTGCGACTCTATCTCCTGCTGCACGGCTTGCGCCCAATCTGCTGCATCCGGTGCAGCCATGGCCTCCTTGTATGATGTTGGCTCATCTGAATCTGCTGCAACTGCGACATTCATCTGTTCTGGTTTCTGCAGCATCCAGAAATGGCCGCGCTCACCAGGCTTGTAACGCACCCTAAGAGGGTACCTGCGACCTGGTACTGGAGCGTTAGCGGGTGGCTGGCGCGGTGCTGCTGGCGCAACTGCTGCTGCTGGTGGCGCTACGTCTCCCTCCTCTGCTTCTGCCGATGAGGCTGCTGTATCTGCAACATCAGACATAGGAGAGTAGATTGATTCTCCCACTGTCACAGTAGAGGAAGGATCGGGAGAAACTGGGTCAGGAAGAATATCTACTCCCAATGTCTCGTCAGCTGCTGGTTCTGCTGCCTCTTCACACACGATGTTGGTGCCGATGACGTTACTCTCGTTGAAGACAACATCCTTGGAGATGATGACGTGGCCTGTATCCCTCTCGTAGAGGCGATACGCCTTGCTTGCCACGTCATAGCCAATCATCAGCATCTGTACACTCTTCGCATCCCACTTTTGCCGCTTCTCTTTTGGCACGTGCATGTGCGCCAAGCTGCCAAACGCGCGAAGATGACCTACGCTTGGCTTCTTGCCTCTCCTGTTTCCTTGTTGAGGATTTAGCCATAGTCATCATCGAAGACAATGCACAGTCCTGTGTTGGTTAGAGAGGATACTGAGAGAAGGTTGAACGCAGCATCAGGCACATACAACACGCCATGAAAAACTCCCACTTCAATGCCACACGGGGTCTCGAACCACATCTCTACAATCCCAATCCCCTCAGCATACACCACCCGATCGTCACCCAAAGCAATCGGCCGATGAGGAATGGAGAGCAGCTGTGTGAACCACTCCTTGTGGTGCGTCAGACTCTTGGTACACCCCGAGTCCTTCTACCATGCCAGATCTGCCTTTTCCTCCTGCGACATGTCAGATTTCGCCATGAAGAGGCGGTCGCGCACCTCCTTGGCGACGTTCATGTTGCCAAAATGGTGCACGCTAGTCTGGTTCTGCTGCTGCTGCTGCTGGCGTTGCTGTGACTACTACTGCTGTTGCTGTGGAGATTGCTGCTTTTGCTGCTGCTGTTGCTTCTCTTTCTGGTCCCTCTTGAACTTGAAGCACTCTTTCTTGTAGTGCCCCTCTTCCTGGCAATAGTGGCACTTGCCTTTCTTCTTGCCTCTCTGCTGCCCGGACTGCTGCTGCTGCTGGTTGCGTGAGCCCATGGCCATGAAAGCTGCTTCACTGCTGCTGCCGCCATTGCGCTTTGCCGCATTGTGACGCAATTCCACCTGCACCAGGTGTGTGCAGATGAAGTTGAGGTCGAGAGTTGGCTGGCACTCCAGCGTCTCTCGTACCGTGTCGTAGCTGTTTGGGAGTCTTCTCAGCAAGAGGAGGATAAAGCGCGTCTCTTCCACAGGATTGCCGGCCGCTCTCAGCTGCTTCGCCAGCTACTTTGCCCTGTCCAGATACGCCTCCTTCTCTTCACCACCCTGCATTTTCAGCGCCATCATCTTTTCCTCCAAAAGCATGAGGAATGCAGGATCCTTGCTCTGATACTTCTTGCATAACGTGTCCCATCCCTCCTTTGCAGTAGCCTTGTCACTCACGTACTGAAGATGCGGGTTGGAGATGGTGTTGACAAGCAGCCTGTAGGCCTGCCTGTCCTTCTTCTTTCACTCCTCGTACGTCGCTGGTACAGCTGCAGAAGAACCCGCATCAGCTGCACCCTTTTGCAGCGTCTTCCCCGCCACCACCTGCGCTGCGGTGATGCCTTTTGCCTGTGGAACTGGAGCCGGCTCATCGCCGCTCACCACCTCCCACAAACCCCTCTCCTCCAAAAGGAGGCGGGTACGGATCTTCCAAAACGTGAAGTTGGCGCGTCCCTCCAGCCTCTTCAAAGGCAGGGCTGCTGTCACAACGCCAGCTACTGGCATTTTGAGCCTTGGTGATGCTCAGCGCTCCCCTTGGATGGCGGCGCTACCCCTGCTTCTGCTGCTGCTTCTGCCAGAAATCTGTCTGACAGAAAATGGACTGTAGGTGCCAGCAGACTGGGAATTTTGAAAAACTGAGCCCACCACTGGAACATTCAGCTCAAAACCTTTCAGATCGACCCATAAAACAGGGTCATCAAAAGGGGATTTTAAGAGATATGCCCTCTTGAAAACAGGGTATGCTTCTGCTCCTACTCCAACTCAGACCAGCCAGTTTGTAAACGGCGTTTCTCCCAAACGAATCAATGGAATGCAAATATGTTTGCACCAATGGAAAGCTTAGGAAAAATACTACAATTCGCATGTGCCACGTTTTAAATTTGACAAAGAAATAAGAGAGTTATGGTCATCACAAGGCGACAGTCTTACTCATAGAGAAGAGTGTAGCCCTGGCNCACCACTTAGCCATGGAGGCTAAGGCTCACACACTAGAGTCCATAATCTCACACAAGGGAGGAAATCAGCCTAGCAATCAGGCTGACGACTTACACGACCTAGAGAGCTAGAGAATGCTCTCATGGCACACTCCTAGTGGTCACATAACCCACAAACCCATGGAGAATCGCCATGTGTCCATGGCTAGCACACAAGGATCTCACCTCACCTAAAAAATAAGGAGAGGTACCTTTACAGAAGGCGATATGTACCGTCTGTTGGGGGCGACCAAGATCTCGCGTGAGCAGAGCCTTGTAGTAGTGGTGCAGGCCATAGATGGCAAAATCTGGCATGCGCGCTACGGCCACATCGGCATGCGCGCTTCAGAGCAATTTCAAATGAAGTAGATGGTGCGTGACTTCCCCACCACTTCTAACTTTTAGCAATATTTGTCCGTCGGCTGCTTCAAGGGGAAGTTGCATCGCGAGGCATTCTCTACAGCAGGAGAGCGCCCAAAGGAGGTGCTGGATCTGGTCCACACAGATTTGTATGGCCCAATGTAGACCCACAGCTTTGGAAACTCTAGGTGTTTTCTCACCATCATTGATGATTTCAGCCATTACACTGCTACGTACTTCGTTTCCTCCAAGGACCAGTGCTTTGACAGGTTCAAGGAGTTCAAGGCCATTGTGGACAACCAGACAGGCAAGAAAATCAAGGCGCTGAATAGCGACCACGGTAGAGAGTACCTGAGCAAGGAATTCCAGGACTACTTCGTAGCAGCAGGCATCAAGGCGCAGTGCACCTTGCCATAGGATCCACAGCAGAACGGCATAGGAGAAAGCGCCAACCGCACCATTGTGGAGTCGGCGCACTCCATGTTGCAAGCGGCTTGGCTCATCTATGACTTTTGGGGTAAAACAGTAAGCACTGCAGTGTACATCAAGAACCGGTCTCATCAAGGCTCTGGAGCAGATGACGCCGTACGAGACATTGTTTGGCAAGAAGCCGAGCGTGCGTCATCTTCACGCGTTTGGCAGCTTGGCGCACATGCATGTGCCAAAGGAAAAGCGGCAAAAGTGGGACGCGAAGAGCGCGTAGATGCTAATGATTGACTACGATGTGTCAAGCAAAGCATATCGCCTCTACGAGAGGAATACAGGCCATGTCATCATCTCCAGGGATCTCGTCTTCAATGAGAGCAATGTTATCGGCACCAACATTGTCTATGAAGAGGCAGGACAAGCAGCAACTGACGAAGCAGTGGGAGTAGATATTTTTCCTGACCCAGTCTCTCCTGATCCTTCCTCCATTGTGACAGTGGGAGAACCATTCTACTCTCCCATGTTTGATGCAGCAGATACAGCGGCCTCATCGGTAAAAGCAGAGGAAGAAGATGTGCCACTATCACTAGAAGCAGTTATACCAGTAGCATCGCTCCAGCTGCTTGCTAACGCCCTAGTTGCAAGTCGAAGGTACACTCTCAAGGTACGCTACAAGCCTGGTGAGCGCGAGCATTTCTGGATGCTCCAAAAACCAGACCAGATGAACGTCACAGTTGCAGCAGATTCTGATGAGCCGGCGTCGTACAAGGAGGCCATGGTTGTGCTAGATGCAGCAGATTGGGTGCAAGCTGTAGAGTAGGAGATACAATCGCAGCTCGACAACAGTACGTGCGAACTGACTAAGCGTCCACCTGGACGAAAGGTAATGAAGTGTAAGTGGGTATTAAAGAAGAAGCGAGGAGCAGATGACAACCTAGAAAAGTACAAGGCAAGGCTGACCGCCAAGGGCTACTGGTAATGGGAAGGTATCGACTACACGGATACCTTTGCTCCTATTGCAAAGTTTGTCTCTGTGCGTACGCTCCTTTCCTATGCAGTAGCAGAGGACTTTGAGGCCCACCACATGGACGTCAAGACGGCTTTCCTGAATGGTGACCTGGAAGAGGAGATTTACATGGAGCAGCCGGAGGAGTTCATCATGGATGGCCAGGAGCACCTAATTTCCAAGCTACAAAAGTTGTACGGCCTCAAGCAAGCGTCGTGTGCTTGGAACTCGATGTTAGATCTGGCGTTGCAGTACATGGGATTTGAGCGCAGCAAGAGTGACTACATTGTGTATTGCTAGCAGCATGAGCATGAGATCCTCATCATCATTGTCTATGTGGATGACATGCTCCTCCTTTCAAACAGCATGTATGCACTGCATGAGTTCAAGGAGGCAATGGAGGAGCGCTTCCAGTGTTGGAACTTGAGGAGAGAGGGAGCCTTGGAGCAGCGAGCATGTGTGATTTGAAGGGCATCACTTGTACTGAAGAATGGTTGTTCAATCACTCAAAATGATGGAGTACATATAGAGCTAGAGATTGGGCAAGTCAGCCCTCTCACAAGTCACACCACTTAGCCATGGAGGCCAAGGCTCACACAGTCGAGTCCATAATCTCACACAAGGGAGGAAATCAGCCTAGTAATCAGGCTGACGACTTACACGACCTAGAGAGCTAGAAAATGCTCTCATGGCACACTCCTAGTGGTCACATAACTCACAAACCCATGGAGAATCGCCATGTGTCCATGGCTAGCACACAAGGATCTCACCTCACCTAAAAAATAAGGAGAGGTACCTTTATCCTAGTCAGTACAATCTGACAAGGCAATCCTAAGACCAAGGACCTTTTTGGATATTTCTCCCATCAGGTCTTGACCCTGGACCTCTTCCCTTTTTCTTTTCTCAGGCCAAGGCATGGAGCCATCGCCCATGGTCAAACAGAAACTACGAAAAATCATATCTCGTAATCCGACTGTTGGATCGGCCTCAAACCTCGACCGTAGACATTTTGCTACCTGATCTTTCCAATAAAGAAGTCGGATTGACAATCGGAGAATGCATCTGGTACTCTCCTGGAACTTGCACCTGTGGACCTGAAACTGAGCCGGATGGCTCCTTTCCCAATAATCTCCCACTTTGCCGTAGTCAGAGTGGACTGAGTCCACATGCCTTCATGCAACACTGCTGCTTCTCACGGGTCACTGGCTTGGTGCAGAAATCCGCGACCTGCTTGCTGGTTGGAGTAAACTCCAGCTTGATAGCACCCTCCTACACCATGTACCTGATGAAATGATATGCGATGTCAATGTGCTTGGTGCGTGCATGCTGCTCAGGATTCTTGGCGAGTGCCATTGCGCTCTGGTTGTCGACGCGCACAAGAACTGGAACTGGTGCACTCCTAGTCATCTCTGCCATGAGACGTTGGAGCCAAACCGCTTCCTTGGCTCCAAAGCTGAGAGATAGGTACTCAGCTTCTGTACTCGAGGTGGCCACGAGTACCTGCCGCTAGTTGCACCAGCTGATGGCTCTACCATTCATGAGGAACACATGTCCAAGATGGACTTGCGGTCCTCAAAGTTTGAAGCCCAATCTGCGTCTGTGTAGCCGATGATACTGTTCTTATTGCTGCTATAGGTGATGCCGATGTTGATGGTTCTAGCAAGGTAGCGGAACATCCGCTTCACTACCTTCTAGTGCTCCGGTCCGGGGTTAGCCATGTGCTGGCACACAGCGCTCACAGCCTGTGCGAGGTCCGACCTGGTTACCACCATCAGGTACATGAGACTACCGAGAGCGCTCTTGAACTTCTGCCGCTCAGCTGCATTTGCTTCTCCACTGAAGCTCACGAGGTACTACCGCGTCTCCAGCGGCGTGCGGATGGATTTTGCC
Organism: Penium margaritaceum; assembly: GCA_023375785.1. Classification (NCBI taxonomy): domain Eukaryota; kingdom Viridiplantae; phylum Streptophyta; class Zygnematophyceae; order Desmidiales; family Peniaceae; genus Penium; species Penium margaritaceum. The sequence continues at coordinate 12,158 of SZWC01026078.1, forward strand.
TCTGCCATGCCAAACCGCTGGAAAACATCCTTGATATAGCGGCTCTGCTGCAGCGAGAGAGAGCGTGACTTGCGGTCAAGCCTGATATGGATACCAAGGGAATATGATGCCTCCACGAGATCACACATCTGGAAAGGCTCTTGCATGGCTTCCTTGAACTCCTGTAGTATAGACATCCTGTTGGAAAGATGAGCACATCATCCACATAGACAATGATGATGAGGATCTCATGATCATGCTGCTGTTGGGAAAGGAGCCATCTGGCTCAGTTTCAGGTCCACAGGAGCAAGTTCCAGGAAAGTACCAGATGCCTGCTCTGATTGCCGATCCAACTTCACCATTGGAAAGATCAGGTGGCAAAATGTCTACGGTCCAAGTTTGAGGCCGATCCAACGGTCGGATTGGGAGATATGAATTTTCAAAGTTTCGGGGGTCATGGACCGTCGATGTCTGGGTGGGCATGGGTGTTTACTCCATGCCTTAGCCTGAGAAAAGAAAAAGGCAAGAGGTCCAGGGTCGAGACCTGATGGGAGAAATATCCAAAAAGGTCCTTGGTCTTAGGATTGCCTTGTCAGAGTGTGCTGACTAGGATAAAGGTACCTCTCCTTACTTTTTAGGTGAGGTGAGATCCTTGTGTGCTAGCCATGGACACATGGCAATTCTCCATGAGTTTGTGGGTTATGTAACCACTAGGAGTGTGCCATGAGAGCATTCTCTAGCTCTCTAGGTCGTGTGTGAGTGGTCAGCCTGATTGCTAGGCTGATTTCCTCCCTTGTGTGAGATTATGGACTCTATTGTGTGAGCCTTAGCCTCCATGGCTAAGTGGTATGGCTTGTGAGAGGGCTGACTTGCCCAAGCTCTAGCTCTTTATGTACTCCATCATTTTGTGTGACTGAACAACCATTCTTCAGCACAAGTGATGCCCTTCCAATCACACATGCTCGCTGCTCCAAGGCTCCCTCTCTCCTCAAGTTCCAACATTTGGTATCAGAGCCAAGTTCTGCCACTTCCAGCCAGCACAGGCCGTCACATTGAGAGTGACGGGTTGGGGTAAAATCTTCCCCAAATTTGATAATCGACCACTGAATTCTCAAGTTCAACAGACAAGCTTTCCAACAAGCCCAAGATCGCGAAGATCCAACGGTCGGATTGAGAGTTATGCTCAAAACGAGGTCGGCCAGGGCTACACTCTTCTCTATGAGTAAGACTGTCGCCTTGTGATGACCATAACTCTCTCATTTCTTTGTCAAATTTAAAACGTGGCACATGCGAATTGTAGTATTTTTTGTAAGCTTTCCATTGGTGGAAAAATATTTGCATTCCATCGATTCGTTTGGGAGAAACGCCGTTTACAAACTGGCTGGTCTGAGTTGGAGTAGGAGCAGAAGCATACCCTGTTTTCAAGAGGGCATATCTTTCAAAATCCCCNGCAAGTGCCACTATTGCCAGAAAGAGGGGCACTACAAGAAAGAGTGCTTCAAGTTCAAGAGGGACCAGAAAGAGCAGCAGCAGCAGCAACAGCAGCAAAAGCAGCAATCTCCACAACAACAGCAGCAGCAGTCACAGCAACGCTAGCAGCAGCAACAGCAGCAGAACCAGACTAGCGTGCGCCATTTTGGCAACATGAACGTCGCCAAGGAGGTGCGCGACCGCCTCTTCATGGCGAAGTCTGACATGTCGCAGAAGGAAAAGGCGGATCTGGCGTGGTACAAGGACTCGGGGTGTACCAAGAGTCTGACGCACCACAAGGAGTGATTCACACAGCTGCTCTCCATTCCTCCTCGGCCGATTGCTTCAGGTGATGATCGGATGGTGTATGCTGAGGGGATTGGGATTGTGGAGATGTGGTTGGAGACCCCGTGTGGCATTGAAGTGGGAGTTTTCCATGGCGTGCTGTATGTGCCTGATGCTACGTTCAACCTTCTCTTAGTGTCCTCTCTCACCAACACAGGACTGCGCGTTATCTTCGATGATGACTATGGCTACATCCTCAACAAGGAAACAGGAGAGGAGTTGGCCAAGTCGGTGAAGGAGGGCGACATGTACCGCCTGCTAGGGGCGACCAAGATCCCGCGTGAACAGAGTCTTGCAGTAGTGGTGCATGCGACAGATGGCGAGATCTGGCATGCGCGCTACGGGCACATTGGCATGCGCGCCTTGCAGCAGCTTCAAGCAAAGCAGATGGTGCGTGACCTGCCTACCATCTCTAACTTTGAGCAGCAGTTATGCATCGGATGTTTGGAGGGGAAGCAACACCGCGAGGCGTTCTCTGGAGCAGGGGAGCGTGCAAAAGAGGTGTTGGAGCTGGTCCACACGAACTTGTGCGGACCGATGCAGACCCAGAGCTTTGGAGGCTCTAGGTATTTTCTCACCTTCATTGATGATTTGAGCCGTTACACTGCTGTGTACTTCCTTTCCTCCAAGGACCAGTACTTTGACAGGTTCAAGGAGTTCAAGGCCATGGTGGAGAACCAATCTGGCAAGAAGATCAATGCGTTGCGCAGCGACCGCGGTGGAGAGTACCTGAGCAAGGAATTCCAGGACTATCTCGCAGCAGCTGGCATCAAGGCACAGCGTACCGCGCCGTACTCGCCGCAACAGAACGGTGTAGCAGAACGCGCCAACTGTACCATTGTGGAGTCGGCGCGCTCCATGCTGCACGCGGCCCGGCTGACCTACGACTTCTGGGCTGAAGCCGTGAGCACTACGGTCTACATCAAGAACCGCAGTCCAACCAAGGCCCTGGAGCAGATGACGCCGTACGAGGCGTGGTTCGGCAAGAAGCCGAGCGTGGGTCATCTTCGCGCGTTTGGCAGCTTGGCGCACATGCACGTGCCAAAAGAGAAGCGGCAAAAGTGGGACGCGAAGAGTGCGCAGATGCTGATGATTGGCTACGACGTGGCAAGCAAGGCGTATCGCCTCTACGAGAGGGATACAGGCCACGTCATCATCTCTAGGGATGTCGTCTTCAATGAGAGCAACGTCATCGGCACCAACATCGTGTGTGAAGATGCAGCAGAACCAGCAGCTGACGAGACGGTTGGAGCAGAAATTCTTCCTGACCCAGTTTCTCCCGATCTTTCCTCTACTGTGACAGTGGGAGAATCACTCTACTGTCCCATGCCTGATGTTGCAGATACAGCAGCCTCATCGGCAGAAGCAGAGGAGGGAGATGTAGCACCACCACCAGCAGCAGTTGTGCCAGCAGCACCGCGCCAGCCACCCGCTAACGCTCCAGCACCAGGTCGCAGGTACCCTCTTAGGGTGCGTTACAAGCCTGGTGAGCGCGGCCATTTCTGGATGCTGCAGAAACCAGAACAGATGAACGTTACAGTTGCAGCAAATTCAGATGAGCCAACGTCATACAAGGAAGCCATGGCTGCACCGGATGGAGCAGATTGGGCGCAAGCCGTGCAGCAAGAGATAAAGTCGCAACTGGACAATGGCACGTGGGAGCTGACTGAACGTCCACCAGGACGTAAGGTGATCAAGTGCAAATGGGTGTTCAAGAAGAAGCGGGGAGGAGATGGTAACCTGGAAAAGTATAAGGCGAGGCTGGTCGCCAAGGGCTACTCGCAGCAGGAGGGCATCGACTACACAGAAACTTTTGCCCCTGTTGCAAAGCTTGCCTCTGTGCGCACGCTCCTCTCTTATGCAGCAGCTGGGGACTTCGAGGTTCACCACATGGATGTCAAGACGGCATTCTTGAATGGTGACTTGGAGGAAGAGATCTACATGGAGCAGCCGGAGGGGTTCGTCATGGATGGCCAGGAGCACCTGGTCTGCAAGCTGCAGAAGTCGCTGTACAGCCTCAAGCAAGCATCGCGTGCATGGAACCAGAAGTTCGATGCGGCGTTGCAGTGCATGGGGTTTGAGCACAGCGAGTGTGACTATAGCGTGTATCGCTGGCAGCATGAGCATGAGATCCTCATCATCATTGTCTATGTGGATGACATGCTCCTCCTTTCCAACAGCATGTCTGCACTGCAGGAGTTCAAGGAAGCCATGCAGGAGCGCTTCCAGATGTCTGATCTCGGGGAAGCATCATACTTCCTTGGTATCCAGATCACGCGTGACCGCAACTCACGCTCTCTCTCGCTACAGCAGAGCCGCTACATCAAGGATGTTTTGCAGCGGTTCGGCATGGCAGAGGCAAAACCCATCGGTACGCCGCTGGAGACGCGGTAGTACCTCGTGAGCTTCAATGGAGAAACAAATGCAACTGAGCGGCAGAAGTACCACAGCGCCGTCGGCAGTCTCATGTACCTGATGGTGGCAACCAGGCCGGACCTCGCACAGGCTGTGAGCGCTGTGAGCCAGCAGATGGCTAATCCCGGACCGGAGCACCAGAAGGCAGTGAAACGCATCTTCCGCTACCTTGCTGGAACCATCAACATCGGCATTACCTACAACGGCAATGAGAACAGCATCATCGGCTACACAGACGCAGATTGGGCTTCAAACCCTGAGGACCGCAAGTCCATCTCTGGACATGTGTTCCTCATGAATGGTGGAGCCATCAACTGGTGCAGCAAGCGGCAGGTGGTCGTGGCCACCTCGAGTACAGAAGCTGAGTACGTATCTCTCAGCTTTTGAGCCAAGGAAGCAGTTTGGCTTCAACGTCTCATGGCAGAGATGAGTGGGAGTGCAGTAGTTCCAGTTCCTGTGCGCGTCGACAACCAGAGCGCAATCGCACTCGCCAAGAATCCTGAGCACCATGCACGCACCAAGTATATTGACATCGCATATCATTTCATCAGGCACATGGTGCAGGAGGGAGCTATCAAGCTGGAGTTTACTCCAACCAGCAAGCAGGTTGCTGATTTCTGCACCAAGCCAGTGACCCGTGAGAAGCAGCAGTTCTGCATGAAGGCATGTAGACTCAGCCCACTCTGACTGCGGCAAAGTGGGAGATTGTTGGGAATGGAGCCATCTGGCTCAGTTTCAGGTCCACAGGAGCAAGTTCCAGGAAAGTACCAGATGCCTGCTTCGATCGCCAATCCAACTTCACCATTGGAAAGATCAGGAGGCAAAATCTCTACGGTCCAAGTTTGAGGCCGATCCAACGGTCGGATTGGGAGATATGAATTTTCGAAGTTTCGGGGGTCATGGACCGTCGATGTCTGGGTAGGCATGGGTGATGACTCCATGCCTTAGCCAGAGAAAAGAAAGAGGCAAGAGGTCCAGGGTCAAGACCTGATGGGAGAAATATCCAAAAACGTCCTTGGTCTTAGGATTGCCTTGTCAGAGTGTGCTGACTAGGATAAAGGTACCTCTCCTTACTTTTTAGGTGAGGTGAGATCCTTGTGTGCTAGCCATGGACACATGGCGATTCTCCATGGGTTTGTGGGTTATGTNAGTTCCAGTTCCTGTGCGCGTCGACAACCAGAGCGCAATCGCACTCGCCAAGAATCCAGAGCACCATGCACGCACCAAGCACATTGACATCGCATATCATTTCATCAGGCACATGGTGCAGGAGGGTGCTATCAAGCTGGAGTTTACTCCAACCAGCAAGCAGGTTGCTGATTTCTGCACCAAGCCAGTGACTCGTGAGAAGCAGCAGTTCTGCATAAAGGCATGTGGACTCAGCCCACTCTGACTGCGGCAAAGTGGGAGATTGTTGGGAAAGGAGCCATCTGGCTCAGTTTCAGGTCCACAGGAGCAAGTTCCAGGAAAGTACCACATGCCTGCTCCGTTTGCCGATCCAACTTCACCATTGGAAAGATCAGGTGGCAAAATGACTACGGTGCAAGTTTGAGGCCGATCCAACGGTCGGATTCGGAGATATGAATTTTCGAAGTTTCGGGGGTCATGGACCGTCGATGTCTGGGTGGGCATGGGTGATGACTCCATGCCTTAGCCTGGGAAAAGAAAAAGGCAAGAGGTCCAGGGTCAAGACCTGATGGGAGAAATATCCAAAAAGGTCCTTGGTCTTAGGATTGCCTTGTCAGAGTGTGCTGACTAGGATAAAGGTACCTCTCCTTACTTTTTAGGTGAGGTGAGATCCTTGTGTGCTAGCCATGGACACATGGC